>ML820485.1:0-19279 GCA_009831015.1 Picea engelmannii | reverse complement strand
TCATACCCTCGACTCCTATTTATACTAAAAAGAAGCATCTAGAGGAAGATCCTTCTAGAAGCGGAAGCTTCTATTAGGTTTTCTTACATCTGCCTTATTCTATTTTATTGAAAGGTCTTATTAATATTGACCTTTATTACATCTGAATACATTGATCTACCTATGTGCGGGTTAGGACCTTAACACTCAATCTGATGACTCAGATCATTTCGGGATATCGCATATCGCGAGTTCCCACACCATGCTCCATTGACTCCTCCAATGTGCAAGTCAGTGAAATTCCAATCGCTTGTCATGTGTCTTCCAGATCTAACGATCCATGAATGTCCTTGATGGACGGCCATGATTCCTTCATAGATTTGGAGTGTTGAATGACTCCTTGGCTTTATCCTCCATGTAGATCTACTGGATCTGATGCCACACGACACTCCTCGATCCAACAGCTCAGCTCTCATCGGGACTTTGCGTTTCATGATTTTGCATATCGCGATATCAAAGTTGGAGCACCTCCTTTCTTTGATTCCTAATTTCCCGATATACAATTTCCTCTTACATTGGATCGATGGTCCTCGATCCTCCATTAACCAAAGGTTTGGATTGAATCACGAATTCTCTTTTCGGTATGTTGAGAAGCATGCTCCATTCTTTCAACTCACACTCTCTAAATTCCTGAGTTCCAAAGGAACTCTTAGCTAAACCACCGTGCCTTTGCAGATTCTCTCGGTCAATGGATTAAAGTTTGACATTAATGACAAAACCAAGCCCTGTGCAAATGGACCAACACTTGCTAGTTAAATGCCTTACCATAACTATGTTTATTTATTAGTATTTAGCATGTTTTATTCTGAGTTCATATAGAAGGTAATTTAATAACTTGGATAAGTTGTAGATGTATATTATTCTGTAGGTAGATTAACGAATTGTATGGAAGCCATGAGGCTAAATCTACTTGCAGGAGTATAAAACTAGAAAGAACTAAGGGAGTTGTTTTATTTTTGCTCATAATGGTAACTTTGTCCTTAGAATGCCAACGTTGTTTTATGTAGTTTACAATTTTATCATGAATTGGAATTCATTTCTATAGATTAAATATGCAAGAATTTGTGTAATTTAATTCATGGAATTTATAGAATAGACTTCTAAGTTTATCTATTTGGTTGATTTGAAATTCACGTTTTTGTGGTATCTCTGTTGCAAACTAGTGCAACTTATAGGTGTATTCATACCATATGAACCTGGAACCCCCATTTTGATTTCAATTAAAGTGTTGGTTCAGGTTGATTTTATGATATGGACCATTTTTAATAAGTGCAGACAACATTGTGGGGGAAAAACATTTGTCCTAAAACCTTGAGTCATTGTTTTCCTTTGTTTTGATTAAATTATCACAAGGTAATTCATCATATGGTTGTAGGTTTCTGCATAAAACTCTTATTTTAAAGGATGCATTCCATGTGTTTTACATAATCCATAGGAGAGACAAAGTTCAGAAAGTTGAACTTCATGTAAATCAAAGAATCGAAATTATGAGTAGTTCTATTACGAATTTGATTAACTTCTGGGGTTATCTATGCCATTTGGATCTGGAACCCCCATTTTGATTACATAAAATAACCTTTCCAAACTTGAATATGCGATTTGGGTGGTTTTGCAAACCTCACCTTCAACCTGTAGGTTTATTTGTATGAAGATTGTTTGATAAAATGCTTCAATAGTTGTAGGTTAATTTGCATGCAAAATGTTTGATTAAATGCCTCAATGGTTATAGGTTTATTTGCATGAAAATTGTTTGATAAAATGCTTCAATGTATGTAGGTTAATTTTCATGTAAAATGCTTGATTAAATGCCTCAATGATTGTAAAGTTATTTGCATGCAAATTGATTGGTAAAATGCTTTAATGATTCTAGGTTTATTTTCATGCAAGTGTTTGATAAAACTACTCAATGATTGTAGGTTTATATGCATGCAAATGTTTGAATTAAATGCCTCAACGAGATGTAGAGTTTGTGTGTATGAAAAGTGATTGACGATATTCCTCAATATATGCAGCTTGCATTTATGTGAAGACTTGACTAAATGTCATTTGGTTGTATATTTATAAGTTTGTCCTCTTCTCTTGATTTGAAAATTCAAGCAATTTTATGTTGAAGTTAAATACACTTTGTTATACTTATTTGAGTTCAATTTTGTGGTTGCATATGATTTTATGTTTAAAATTGATGGTTTCATATGATTACAGATTGGGTAATTATTTAAGGGTGTGTGTATTTACAAAGATAAAGAATTATCAACACAGTTATAATTACATGATAAATGAATTAATTTGGAGTTGAATGTGAAAAAGAAAAAGAGCAATTAAAAAAAAATAATACCTATTTTGATTTTATCCTTTTATGTATGATGGTAGGTAAGGTAGGACCTTACAAAGGGTAAATCTTGACTGAAATGGAGTAGGGGTAGGATTACATTCAACCATTCCAAAGTGATGATGTAAAACAAGTGTATAGTTCTGCTGGAAAATGGAGATTCCTTCTAAAGACTAAAGAAACTACAAACGAAGAAAATAATGTAGAAGTTCTAGATATGTCATATCAAGATGTCCCAAAAATTGTTTATGAACACTCTGAATCATAGACGAAGAACTCCTTGCGAGAATTAAATTATCCACATATAGAACCAAAATCAAGAGCTAAGTGCCATGCCTCTGAGTGTAAATTGTAGGATCAAAATGACAACGATTGAAACCTGAAGAAATCAGAAAACTATCAATGTTCTCTGTAACATCCCCAGTTTTAATCTATGCAAAGTATAATGTAACTAAATAAATGTGATTTAGGCCGGTGAGCCAATATGTTTGGGGAAAATAACCCGTATTGATTAATATGATCAAGGGAAAAACTATGAATTGTGTACATTGAAATGATTAATAAAAGTATTAATCATTGGTTTTGATATGAGAGAGATGAAAATGACCGGGGGATATGATTCCGCAAGAGAGAGGGGTCCAAGGGGGGAATATTCAGGGGTATTAATTCAACCCACATTCCTGAATTTATTATCAATGTGTATAACCTTCTATTTGTTGTTGAGTGTTCCCAAATCCCATCAATAAAATCATGTACGAGGGTGGGTGTGAGAGTCACATCCCATAGTTATTGGGGAGCATGGGATTGAAGTACAATCAACATTGGGTAGAGTGAGAAATCATCTAGATTGAGGAAAAGGAAATTTGTATGGATAAAGAAGATATTTTTTACATGCAGATTTTGAGCAGCAAGGGAGGAGCTGAGTGCTAAGAAGAGCACCAACCATGTTGTGCTTGAAGGCAACCATGGTTTGGCTGTGTTTTGTGCTGAGAAAGAGGATTGCGTGCTTGTAAAATGGGATGTAATTATGTAGTGTGTTTTCCTATTGAGGAAATGACTCAAGAGAGTTGTAAAGGTTGTTGTGATCATTCCTAAAGCAGTTTAGAGTTCCTAGAGTCCCTAGCTGAGAGATTCCTAGATAACCAAGTGTACTAGAATCCCTGGTAAATGAATGGTATATTCTGAGGGACTGTGAGTAGTGAATGGAGTACATTCCTTGGGTTGTGAAAGTTGTGAAGAAGAGAGTTGGAGGATTAGAACTACTATTTGAGTAGAACCTTGGTTTTGGGATACTAAGTGTGGAGCGTGGAAAACCAAGAGGGCCATATATCCTTTTGGACTCATAGCCTTAGCTCAGGGGTGGCATGTTGTTGAGAGAAAATGAACACCGATTCTTATGGTCGGGAGGTTCATCCTTTGTATGCATCTAGTTGATTATATTTTATAAACAAATAATTTTTTGTTGTGTTTATTATGAATATTTCACTGTTTAAATGAATATTTGAATTTTGTGTGTTTGTTGGTTAAATTGAACAGTTTCATCCATGTTTTAATATATGTTGTTAGATTCATGGGTAAATCAACATGTTGTTTGTTGTGAGTTTTATGAGCTTGCTTCCCCTTGGTTTATTTTTTATGTGTGGGGAATTTTTAAGTTTGTATTTAGCAGGATAAGTCATTTTTGAAGCGACAATACTCATCTTGGAGGATGGGTATGTTACATAATGGTATCAGAGCCATAGTTTCAACATTAATCCTACATGGGCCAGAATCAACATGCAAAAAGTGAAGTTGCATAATTAAATCTGAAAGGATGTCTGTGAATGATTGGTCAATATTATTGTAGTGAACGTTTTCACACACCCAACCCCTTAATTACCCTTTTAAGGGATGGTGTATAAATTTTTCTCCTTCCTATAGCTTCTCTGAGTTCCTTGAATAAGGGAACCATTTACTTCTTCTCTCTGATAGCTTTCCAATGACTATAAAGTTGTCCAAAACTGAGTTTTGATTCGAAATTTATGCCCCCTTGAAATTCTCTAGGAATTGTTGGTCAAAGGCCATGTGGCACCCATGGCTCCACCTCATTCATACCATCCTACCTGGCAATGGCACAACCTTGGTTTTCATACTCTAGTGATGACATGGACACTCAAGGGGTGGATGTATGGGATATCTCCCAGACCTTCGTGGGTAATAGGTCTTCGACCCCTTCAATATTCTGGTACAGATCTACAAACCTCCCCAGACCTCTAAACTCTGAAAGATTTTTTTCATTCAAAAATCTATGGTGGAGATTCTATCCACCCTTGGATATTTTCACCCTTTGTGCCTTACGCTTCCCGGAGTAAGACTTCACTGAAGTACTTACGTTGTCCTTCCACTAGTTGATCGGATGGTTGAGAAAGGTTCCAAACAGATCCTCAATTCAACTAACATCTCTCCCAAATTTTTCCCCACGATATAATTGTTAGTGGGATTTCATTGCTCCAATAATTTGTAGCTTTGCATCCCCTATAGTCCTTAACCCAATAATTTCCCAAAGGGTTACCTACCAGAGAGGTCATAAAGTGGGGATAACTGCTTGTTGTTGGTTAGTGATACCACTTACTCTATCCTTCCATTATACTTGATATAAAATTCGAGAAGTGTTCTGAAGGATCCTTAGATATACAACCACATTACTTCATTACTTCGGCATTCAGGGATTCCGTCCATTTGACACCTTTTTACTCCCAGAGTGGGCCAACGCTGAATTTGACCATAGCATATATCCAATGGTTAGGAGAGATCCATAAAGTTCTTATATTGATAGCTCGCATCACTTCACAGCTAAAAATTTGGTCAAGGTTTAACAATAAGTCCAATCCCACGATTGCAGATAAGAAACTACTAGTCACCAGTCAAAATCTCTGAAAATTGTGTCAACAAGTTGCCTTCGACAGGATTAGAGTGTTGTGAGGTTATAAAATCCTGGAGCTCTAGACCTTTGAATTCCATAAGCTCGGAAGGCTTATCTCCCTTTGAGCACAACACAGGGTTCTAGGAACTTGGTTGTATGGAACTTTGACAAGCCCTAGAGGGATACAATCTTAAATCTTACCCAAGATTTGGTTAAGTATGTGGATTCGAACCTATAGTTACTTGGGAGAATAGTTTGAAGGAAGCACATTCCATTTATAGGACTCGAATTATATAATTGGAAAATGTATTTTGAGGGATGGATGGGTTTAGAACAGTCTTGTAGAGTCTGTCATGTCTCTATATTCACAGATTTTATCCCTGGACAATATTTTGGAGAATTAGTACATATATAGATTTAAATAGGTGTCACTCATTGTTTGCCCCAAATTCATTTAAAGACCATTAATAATAGTCCTCCTTCATTAAACATGATTAAACATAAATTCATTAACTTAATGTGATATTGAAATTTTACTTCACACTCACCGGGCCATGAGGCCATCAAAGTTACTATTTTTACTATTCAACAAGATAATTATATGCAATTGTGCAATGCATGCAACAAAAGTTTTGTCCTACAATTTCTTGAATGCAGGAGTTCACAAATCAAAGCAAGCACTACTACCATTAATCATGCAATGCAAATCTCTAACACAATCACATATGTCCAATAAAGAATTTCAATTAATTACACAGAATATGTGAAATACTTATTTGTATTAGTAGTTAGAGTTACCAAACTGACTGTGGGTGTTTGCCTTTCCACCCAATTGTAGGCTCAGAGGCATTGAATCTCAGCATTGTGGCCACCCCCGTGCCAAGACATGATACCACCAGGGAGTTCTCTCTTTTCCTTGAGTCTTCTACAAAATCCTATAGGTCACTCTCATTTTCCCATGGGAAGATAGCAGTCTAGTTTTCTGTCCACCAAGCAAGGGAGCCTACCTTGATCGCTCACTCAATTGTGCAGGTCTTTTTATCAACTTGATTAGAAAACACTGTCCAGTCTCTCCTGTAACTAGAACAACTTAATTTTCTAGTTCTTCTTCTGAACTAGAGATCCCCACACACTCTTATTATTTTCTGAATGGTCCTTAGACCCATTCGTCTATGTCTTCTTCTTCTCTAGTGTTTTTCTCCTCTTCCCCCAGGAAGGTTCTTAGCCTTTCCTATTTCTTATTCTAGAAGGAACGCATGTCAATATGGGTCTGTAGGAAGACTGCACTCTGTGGTACTTCAGGCTGACAATTTTCTATCTTCTCAGTCATGCCCTCCATGCTTCCATTCATTAGGGTAGTTGTTTGTTCAACCACCAGTCCTTTTCTTATTAACTGATTTTTTTCTTGGGATCAAGATGAGGCTTATTATTCCAAATCAATTATTTCAGCAAAGAGGATTGGGTCATCTTGGCATGATGAACCCTCTCTACAAGTTTCCTCACTCCTTCCTCTAGTGGTATCATGGGTAATACTTCAAGGATTCACCCACATAGTCAGTTGTTGGAAATCTAAAAAATAATACATTTGCATTGTTCTCATGCCATGGCATGGTAATAATAAGTAATAATTAATTACAAGGTGGGGGAAACATGGGTATTACAAAATTGGGTATGCAAATCATGCGGAGTTGAGGAAATTGAGCTCAGGGTTGAAAACCCCCAATTAACCTCTTCCTAGGCATGTTTAGTCCTGGAATGGGCCAAAATATGGATTTGTAAGATAATTGTGGAAAAATTGGGAGAAATTTGGAAAAAGCCACAATTTCTACAGTAAAATTCATTGAGGATTTGATGTGAAAGTGTTGAATTTTGGATGCAGAGGTCGAATTTACATGCACAGGGATGAAGTTGGGCATTATAATATTAAATTCAGAGTTTCATGACAGTCATGGAAGAAATTTTAAAAATAGGCCTTATTGAAAAATTTGGGAAATTTTGAAATTTTGGAAAAGTTGAGTAATATTTTGTACCATGAAATCAACATGATGTGGAGGCCATGTGGTAGGTGACACGGCAGTGACATGGCATGCCCATGGTGAAAAAATGGTGAAACGATGGAATTTTATGGCATGATGGTGAGCCATAGTGGAAAAGCGACCAACAAGTCAATGAGCCAATACCATAAGTGGTATTGCATCGCTTAGAAGGCAGTTTTTCCGAAGGTCTTCGGTGATATGAAACCAGTTAAAACGCACTATGTATCAAGGTAGTTTTGGGCTGTCACATCATGGAGGGGGTGTTAACACCCAACCATGTTGGTGATGCAAAATGGATCATCAATCATTAATCTTCCCTCATCTCCATAGTTAGATCATCTCCAAGGTGGTGAGCCATGGTGGCATGGTTGGGGTCTACAGTGCAAGATGGCAGGACCAACAACTGATGTAGGAACAATGTGGGTGAGGCAGTATAGATCGATGTCATAAGTGACATTGCATGGGTATTGAATAAGTTTTGAAGGCGATTGTTGGGGATATGAAACCAGTGAAAACACACAATGTATTAGGGATATTTTGTGATGTCACATTGCATAGGGGGTGTTAAATCTCAAGCATGTTAGTGATGGGAAATCGATGTAGGTTTTCAATCTCCTGATCATCTCCACCATTAGATCGGGGAGCATGGAAGTTCACACCTCAAATGGAAAAGGGTGTGGGATGGAACCCACCCATCCCTAGAGACAATGAAATGATTCTAGGTATAGGTTTGACAGACAAGGTGGGACCCTTGTCCCATTCGAGGTTATATGTGTGCTAGTTGGGTGGCTAGTACGGGTGTATCCAAAAATTAAAATATTTTATTATTTGTAAAATGTGGAAAAGGTAAAGTATAGAAGAAAGAGGAGAGAGAGGAGGAGGAGGAAGATGGAGGATGATGGGGTAAGGCCAAGGTGTCCAAGAGGGTGACATGGAATCACGTCATGGTGTCATGTGGACCCATAATTCCACATCAACAACCATGTTAGCAAGGATGCCACATAGGCAATTTAATGTCCCCCAACTTAACTGAGGTCCATTACGTGAAGAAATACTCATAAAAATGAAATTTTCTGCTAACTAAATTCCTGTAGATTACCAGCTACAAATCACACATAAATTTAACGATTGACTGATGTCGTAGTTATAAATTCATCTAACAACATATATTAAAAGCATGAATGCATCCAGTAAGCACATAGAAACACACAACATTCATATGAACCATTTATATTGTGGAATATCATCATAAAAGCAACATAAAACTTATCTGTTAATAATTAACCGATTGGCTATGTACAAAGGATGAACCTCCTAGCCTTAAGCATTATTCTTCATTTTATTTCAATAGTAGGAAACCCCCGAGCTGAGGCTATGTTGGAGCACAATGGGAAGACCCATGGTTAATAATTAATAAACCAAGAAAACCCTTAGACACCAACCCTTTCTACATCACTTGCTAGTAAGTGAAGTCTCACCCGAGGTATCTAAAGGAGCTACAGGAACCAAGTTTCTATAGTGGGGGTAAGTGAGCCATTCAACATACTCATACTATGCACTATCCATTCATCTACTATGTGCATAGTCTTTGTTACTTAACCTTTGTTATTCAATCATTATACCTTGTGTGTGGCATTACTTTACTTGACATTCATTCATTTACCAATTACTTCAGTGTGCGACATTATGATAGCATATATGAATAACACATTCAAAATACTAATCTTTCATCATCACTGCACAATATCAGTAACATATTCATAATACTAACCATATTATTCTGTCCATATCACACACAAAGCATCACACCAAGACATAAGTTTTAACATGGTTCATCCCAATCTTGGCTACGTCCACAATGGATGGATTCTTATATTATTCATTTATAGTATTCTTAGAGTTGTGCACTACTCTTACAAAAAGATAAAACAATAACCCTTACTCAAACTCGCCTCGACCATTCTACTACAGTGCGAACCTCACTCTTAGTCATAGCTCAAAAATATTCCTCAAGACTTCTCCAAAACTTGACTAACTAAAAATAAATCCACACAAAAACTCTCTAACCACACACACACACACTCCCTTCTACCCAAAAATCCATTACAATTTATATCTTTACAATAGGGATAATACCATTACAATGTGGACAAAATGTCCCAAAATCCTAACTACTTTCTGCCTTTTACAAGATTATTCCTGAAAAATCTCCAACTGCTTTACGCATGCACTTCTCCTTAGCTAAAAATGTCGCGTGATCCATTCCTGTGCGATTCCCAAGAATTATCCAAAACACATGTCCAACAGCCCCCCAAAACTCATCTATGGCTTGTCCTGAGCTACTCAAGCCTTCTTCCAATTCGCCATGAAATTTTTTAATGTCTCCTTTTCTTTTGTGGCCTACTCCTTTACCTCTATGTCCTTCTACAAAATTGTGTGAATTGTTTCTGCAATAACCCGAGACTACATATTCTCGACACTTTCTTCGACTGCTTGTTTGAATATACCTCGAGTGGCTTCCAAAGCCACTGCTACCCTATAGTATTCTTCTTGTAGTACCTAAAGCTATTGCACGTGAGCATGCTTCTCCTCCCTTATCTGATTCATTTCTGAATACAACTTCATGTTCTCATCCATTGTCGTTACCACCTATGTTGGTAGTAGTGTACCCATTACTGCTTTGAACTTCTGCACCTTTTCTTGCTTAACCTGTATATTTTGGGTGATCTCTTGTAGCTCCCCATCTTTGGTTAGTTGTGTCCAAACACCTCTGGTTTCTGCATAAATTTGAGCACATTCTACCTCTATATTATTTAAGCTTTCCACAACTGTGATCACTATCTATTCCCTTTTCTCCCTTTATTTTGGTCAAGTACTTAGTGTCATGCATGCTTCTAAGTTAACTATACATGTTTTAAATCCCTTAATATATCCACTTATCTTTGCTACTTGTTCTTTGATCCAGATTTAGATCCAGGAGCTTGATGGGGCTCAGAAAGGCCTAAAAATAAATGTTCTCATAATGGCTTAAAAATAGACATGTGCGTAGGCCACATCGATACAAACCCAATGCAACTTGAATAGGCTCAAACAAATGTCATATGCTCCTGATATCACGCTTTGTTCATTTTCCCAAACAGGCAAAAAGTCAATGCTGATGTCATCATGTTGACATAGCATTGAGACACGTGGAAACACAACAACAGGTTGACTGGGAAAAATATTTGGTCCACTCTCTTTCTGACAAGTGGCACATTTTTTATGGGAAAATGAAGAGGTTCCATGTGACCTAGACGTGGGCTACCACGTGGCACCCTATCATTTGATGGTTGGTTATAATGTTTTGAAGCTCATGAGATTCGACCCCATGACCTATTGGTAGGAGACAAGTCTTATAGACAAGAGGATACCATTAATCCACATTTGGACTTGTTTAAACAAACCCACGTTATATTATATGAAGTGTTTCAAATGTCCAAATGGAGGCAAAAGGGGGCTGGGGCTAAGCCCTAGCCCATAGGCTTATGGATACATATAACCACATGTTTTGAGGGGGATCTCCACTACCACCGAGATACACTCCAAATCAAGTACACATAATTTAAGCACCTATCCACCATACTTTTCGAGGCTATGACCACCACCTAGGCATGCACCTTTAGGGTGCGGTCCTATCCAAATGCAACATGTGACCTCTATTTATGGGCTAAGGGCCAGTGTGCAACCTTTAGGGGTTGGTGCTTGGCCATATATTGTTTCCATGTGACCATTCAATGGGGGGAACTCCCAGGAAAAGGGTCTTAGCCCTTTATTTATACAGAAGTTGGGTTTTCAACTTTATATTAGTGATTTTGTTGATTTATTCAGCTAATATTGGAGATTTTTGGCCCTTTTTGGGGGATATTGGGCTCTTTTTGAGGCCAGATCTTGGGGGGAAGTTGGGATATGGTTACCAACTTCAGATATATATAAAACAAGACTTATTGAGGCCAATAAAGGAGATTCAGAGTAGTTTTTTGCTAAAGATTTTCCAAGCCAAAGCCATTTTTATGCAGGGAAGCTATTGAGGATCACACCTTTGTGGGCCATTTCTGGGAGCTCCGGTCATCCGATTTCAGTTTCATTTCTTCTGTTGGGTTCTAGAGATCTTCTAGAACAATACCAGATCATTTTTGTAACCTTTTGGCACTACTGTGATGTACTTATTGAGATTTGAACATAAATAAGAAAGCCTCACCCACTGAGACAAAGGCCCGGAGATGTAGGCGAGATTGTCGAACTCCGTTATCACATTGGTGTCATGGTTTGTTGTTGTTTTATTCTTCATTTCAGTTCTATATAGTTTATATGGCGGTGATAACTTCTCATATCTTCTTCCTCTTTCATTAAGCTTCCTAATTGGTTAATTAAAACATGCTTAATAACTCAACCATAGTTGTGTTACGTGTAAAAGATCATTTCAGATCATTCTTCAACTGGGGCCTCCATCTCTGTCCAAGCCACTGGGATTTCTTTGTAGACCTTCTTGAATTCTTGTTGCATCCTTTCCACCTTCTATGAGGACTCATCTCGTTCCTGCATGACTTTTCTGTATTCCATATCCAAGGCTACATTCTATGTCGTAACCTTAACCAACTCATTATATGTATTTTTTGTGCGCAAGTTCATCTCTTGCATCATGCTCATCTGCAATTATTGCAATACATATGTTGATAATTGAGATAAGGATAAGTCAATATGACCTAGTTCCCTTGCTTGTTCCTGCATCTCTATTGTGGGGAACTCTACCACCCCTATTGCTAACTTGATCAATTTGTGTTCACGTAATATTACTAACAACTGAGAGATTATCGACCTTGCCTCCCCATTATTTGTAGTTCTAGTTGTCTACTCATCTTTGTCTATCGTACTAGAACAAGCTTTGTTGCTTCTAGAAATTGGCGCAACTCAACCATTTTAGCCTGCATATTTTTGTGCATTTCTTCCTGTTGGTGTGTCGCACACTGAAACACATCATATGTGTCTTCTTTAACTTGATCACTGATCTTTTCCAAGTCTTCCTCTGTCAAGGCTTGGATGGTGACTTCCTTGACGACTTTCTTAGTGGTATGTAGTCCCTGGGGAATATCGACGTTGAGGAGGATGCATCCTGTGTCTCTTCAAGTACATGTGTAATTTTTGGTTTAATAAACTATTTCTTTGGCACTGATGTTGAATTCGTTGTTTCCTTGGGTGGTGCCATCTTCCTCTACAACTGTTCTCTACGTACAACTGGGTTCTGCAACTCAGCTCTCTATGTGAACTGTAAATGACAATAACTTTTCCTCGTCGACCCTTTTCTTTCTTATATACCTCATTACCAGTTGTTATCTTCCCTTAACACCTAAAATTTTTGTATAATCCACTATTTTTTTGCATTCATTAGCTGTCGTAATGCTTCATTAACTATGTATATTTGACGAATTATCCATTAGATTCTCCAACCTATCAAAATCTTCTTGCCAATCTGTATTTATGGTTACGCGGCACCACTACTTCACTATCATGGTAGTTATTTATTGCATGTCCCATCATGGAATTTTTGACTCTTGAATCCTTTAGGACCGAAGTGGCAACCTCATGGGGATACAAATCCCCCTACGCTTTTATAGAGGTGGTACTCCTCTTTGATTCAATATTTTATTGGTATTCTATAAATTTTCAAAATAATTTAGGACTTTGAGAAAGTCTGTCGTGATATTCAAAGAAATATAAAGATTCTAGTAAAAAAAATATTTTTTTTATAGAGTTCCCGAGAGATGACCAGGAACCTAACACATCACATATTTAAAAAAAGATAAGCAAAATTTCCTCACATCCATCATAGTTAAATTAAAGATTTTTGAGCACACAAAATAAAAGAAAATGGCCTGCACTCATAAGAGAACTTTAATAGAGTAAACACATGTGAAGATCAAATAAATAAAATGATAGATCAATATCAAATATTTTATACTCAAAACTCAGAGTTATAAAACACCATAAAAAATGATCCTGAAATAGTTCTCTTGGGATTTTTGAAAAATATAGGGTATGTTACAAAGCTTTGAAATTTAAATGTGTTTGTCCTTAGGACTAGGATTAGGGCTCCCACATACCAAAACTCAAATATAAACAAGAAGTAAGTTGTGGAAATAATATGGAGGGTGATGACAGAGTAACAAGACCTGGAAAGAAGATAGGAAGGAGTTATCATAATTCGGTTAAACCTTTCTAGTCAGAGAAGTGGAGTAACTAGATGAAAAACTGATAAAGAAAGAAATATGTGATCAACATAAACTTACTATGATAGTCTCTCTCCATTCACTTGCTTGCTACTTTCCTTTTCTTTTCCTCATTGATGGTTATATGAACCGTTTCAACTGTTGCTTCTTGGCCTTCTTTAGTTAATTTATCAATTTCCTTTTTAAACCAATCTTCAATGTATTTTTTCATTGGTGCAACATTTATTTCATGCATGATTTTGATATTGAATAATTCACCTTCCAAGTCTCTTAAGTCATGAGAAATTCCATTTATTTCCTCTTCAATATCTTGATTTATCACATAATAATCAACCAACCAATTATCTATCTCTTCTTCATTATATTCAATTATGCCATACAATTTATCAGATGATAACCCCTTTAATATCTCAACTTGTTCATCAAATTGTTCCTTTGTCATAAATATTGAATTGAGAATTAATTTAGGGTCTTGGAACTCATCAACGCTTCCTGCTAGATCTATCTCTGTGAGTATTTTGAACAATTCTTCTATTTTTACTAAGGCTTCGATGCATGCTTAGATAATGTTATTCAAATTGTTGATCTTTTCTTTCCAACAAACATTCAACTATTTAATTTGAGTTGGCAAAGGAATATCCTCTTCTCTTATTTTCAATTTTGTCATGTTTGAGACTTTTATTCCAAATGGAAAGACAACATCAACGTAGAAACCTTCTTCATTCTTTAAATCAACTTGCAGATACGCATGAAAAGGATGTTCCCTTCATCCGAAAGAAACAATATTTTTTGATACCTCCCATGCTTTTGTTATCAGTGACATTCTCTTTTTAATGTTTTTATCTACATAACTTCATACTGTTGTGAGTAAACTAGAAGCTCATTTTAACTTAATAGCAGGTGTAGTTGGTTTAACCATTGACAAAGGACTTGTTAAGATTGGAAGAGGCATTAAGGAATTTTCCAATTCTCCGATGCTTTCTTTTCACTTATCATTTTCATCTTCCAAATCATCAATAGAATCATCAAGAGCATCCCCAGTTTCCCTGTGGATTTTAGAAATTTGGGACGGTTGCATGTCCTTCAGGTCAAGCTCTAAGCGAGACTTTCCCTTTTTATTCTACTCGTCACTTCTTTCTACAATCAACTTTTTAGATTCTTTATAAAAAACAATACTTTGAAAAGTGAAGGATTCTTCTTCACTAAAGGTCTCATTTCCAATGAATTCCAATAAATAATTTTGTTGAGCCATATTTTCTAGCTATTCCATTGTGGGAAATATTCTCTCAATATCTACTTCTAGCTCCATGTCCTCTAGAGAAAATCTTTGGATTTCATTTTCTATAAGATTATCCTCTTCCTCTTGCACTAAATTCTTCCTTTTCTTTCTCATGGGGAGCTTATGTGAACTCTCAATTTTCCCAGGGGAGGATTCTTTTCTTCCCCTCCACTTGAACTATTGTTGATAACCTTTTTAACTGGGTGGGTCATTGGAGCATTGCTTCAGGATGTGGAATTCTTGGGAGTAACAACTGGAGATTGAACACTTATTTCACTGGGACCTTTTCCCTTTTTCTTATAAAAATCATTACTACTGAGTAATGTTTCTAGGTCACCAACATCATATGAATGAGTGCTTTGGTTGTTACCTTCTTCTTCTTCATTCAATATTGTGTGGATGAAAGAGTTATTGAATCCCACTGAAAGAATATGTCCTACAAAGATTTTGTTTGGATCAAAGCCTTTTATCTTTTCAACATACTTTAAATTCATATTGTTGAAATGATTTGAAAACTCGCCAATTTTGTTTATATTTCTGAACATGAAATCTCCAATCTTCCATGGCAGGGGAATAAATTGATTTTCCTTTCTTCATGGAAAAAATATAGCCAGAAGTTATATTTCCTTGCCAGCTCTGTAATAAATAGTTTTTTAGATACATGATACGAGAGAAAAGAAGGATTTTTTTTCGAGTAGAATATCCTTATGACACATTGATTCTCAACTTATTCTATTGTTCCTTTTTTCTCTAAGAATATGTTAGCTTGGTTAGATATCCTTGAAGTATTTTCTCCCAACAACAACCTTTTGAAGACTGAAACAAAATAATTATAAACTTCATAAAAATACAGAGGGGTGTTATGTCTCCATAGTGCCCGATACCAAAAGGTAACTGGATCTATTTCACGATTCACCCTCTTACTTATGGTTAAGTTTGGGAATTGACAACAATACACAATAACAAATATCAGATAAGAAGCCATAAAGAATTTTTGTCCTTTTTATAGTGTGATAACTGGGACACGATTTTGATAGAAATCAGTTTTCCCCAGTCAAATATGGCATGTTCTCACACTGTAAAATACATAATATATAAAATCATGTGAGAGATAGAAGTAGTTCTTTTTTTACCTTTCAACCTGGTAAACAACTGTGCAATTTCTCGATAGGGGATTTTAAAAGACTCAACCTAGATTATGGTTATGTATTCTAGGATAGATGCAAGATTCTCCAAATATTTAGGTAGGAGGTCAAGCCCATTGTTATGTTTCTTCAAAAAATCCCTACAATCTTCTCCTTTGAAAGTAAGTGTCGACTCTGGAAGCATCAACATCTTGCGAAAAAATTGCGGTGAAAGGGAAATCAGAGAATGATCTTGGAGTTGTATAATTATTTGACTTGGAACATACTTGTACACACACCATGAAGCAAGTTCTTTAAAATCAAAAAACTCAGGAACACACCCAACGCGAGTGATTCTAGATGCCCAAATTACGTCTTTATGTGGAGGAGGAGAGGAATAATATGAATATGTTCTTTACCACTGGAAGTTCTGGTCTTCAAGACCAAATATATTTAAAGTATCACCAAAAACATGTTGTCTATCTAATGTTTCCATAGGTTGACGAGAGTATTTATTCAACTGGATAATAACCTCAAATAAATATTTTTGGAGAGATGATGATAATTTAATCTCTTGGAAAATGGAGATTTAATGCAATTTAATGAGTAATTCCTCAAGCCTTTTTCCATTAATGATGATCTTTTTGGAGCTTGCACAAAAATTGTTAGCGTTAAACAAAACTTAATTCATATTAGGAAAATCAAGAAAATGGAGGGGAAGGACGAGAGTGAGTTTGAATATGGAGATTTTCATGAACCTGCCAACCCGTGGTTATGGATGATCAAAAATATGTTAAGTGTAGAAAGGCGGCTGATCGGACTTGCATGCAAAAGGAATAAAATACTTTGGGGCTTTGAACCCACGAAAAAAATGATGGTCAAAATGTAGATCATGGAACTTGGGGTGAAAATTGAAGATCAAGGAACTTGGATGATGAAGGCTTGAACCCGCAAACCCACGAAATTGAAAAAATGGCTAAGTGTAGCAACGAACTTATGACATGGGAAAGTGGATGGAGATGAAGGTTTTCCAACATGCCAACCAACAAACCCAACGATAACTAAAATATGACTAAGTATGGTAACTAGAAAGGGAGAGAATAAAGGATAAAAGAAAGAGGGAAACAAGGGGAGGTGTAGAAGAGGGAAAAAGATGGAAAAAAAAGAAATTTGGAAGATAGAACAAGGAAGGAAAACCTGGAAACATGAAATGATCTCAACAACTATCTCCAACTATGGGATGATAACCCTCTGTGGGTTGTCAAGAATACAGAATATTCATGACTAGGTGCTTCCATCCATTAGGCTATGGAGTCAAAAGGTAAGGATATACAAACTAGGTAAAAGAAAAATGATGTACAAGGAAATGAGAAAATTTCAGGTGAAGAAACCTTTCAAATGTTACCCATTAACAGGAAGAATTAACATTTTACCCTTCATATCTTTGAGAATATAAGAATTAAAACCAAGGATATTTTCAATGATGTATGGTCCAACTTGTTATCACATGAAGTTGTTCAGGGTTGTAGGTGACAACCATAAGTAGGGGAAAACAGGTTGTGCAGTTTTCAGCAGCAAAGATACCCCCCTGTGTAGTTCAGTTTAGTGCCACCTCTAAACGTGGTTGGAAGGATTCCATAGTTGGTAGGTGAGTAAAATTTTGGCGCCACAAGATTCATGGGCGTTAAAATCCAAAGGTGTGCGAATATCCAAACTGTGGTATTGCGGGGAGGCTACGTGGCGGAAGATGATTCATTTCGGGCCCGAAAGTGGTGTGGTTCCAAACTGCTTTCGATGACCCAGAAATTACTTGCGAGTATTGTTGGGCCCAAGATATGATCAATTCTATGACAATTATTATACACTTTTGCCGAGTGTATATATGTTTTTTTCATCTTTTAAAGGATTTTTTTGAAGAATTTCATGATAAAATAGTATGATCGGCATAAGGTACGTGTAATTCATGTTTTATGATTAAATCAAGTTTAATTCATCATGTTTTATGGTTTCCAAGAGTTAATTCGTGTTTTTCTGTTGTTACAGGGAAAAACACACCATGTTTCCAGTTCCGACACTTGTTCTGGCACTCATTCCAGCACTCGTTTCGGTACTTGATCCGACACTCATTCCAGCACCCAGTATTGCACAAAAACGCAAGACGAGTTGGCGGTTATGGTATTGGCAACCAGTGATGGACAAATTGGGCACATGGGTTTTGTTTATCATTGCCCCCTCCAGCTACTAAGCTCAAGACAACTCAATTTCAGTTGTCCAAAGAGGGCGATTATTGGCTTCCTCCGTTTTGTTAGTTATGGCATCATTTATTGTATTTTTCCGAAATTAGAAGTGGTTTGAACCTCCTGTGGTCGACCACTTGGCATGTAAACATTATAAATACCACTAGGATGATCAAAAGATTGTTAAGCAAGTAGAAGAGCCATTGGATTAGAGACAAATTCATTTTTCTCTGTTTTTGAGTTTTACATTGCCAGAATTATGCCAGAACTGCGTTTTTGGATTTTTATGGTGAATTTGGCCTGTTGAGTTCGTGGTGTGATTTTAGAGAGTGACCATGACTTGTTGGGGGGGCCACCAATAGTCTGGTTACTGTCTTTGTGTTGTTTATTCATTTCATAGTTTTGTTCTCTTTATTTTCCTGTACATGCATTTTTCTTTTGTTATTTAACATGCTCTTGTAGTTTAAATTAATTTAACTCTCTTTTTGCAGGTTAGTATGAAGGCTTGTGCTAACATGAATTGATCTTGTAGTTAGGAATGGATCTGAAAATCCCTAGACTAACCCCATGTGTATTTAGATATTAGATTACGTTTTCATTTATAATTGTAGAATCAAGTTTAAAACAAAGTTTTAATTAGAATAGAACAGAGTTTTTAATTGGGTTTTCTTTGACAAGGGTTTGATGGATGGATATAATTGATTTCAGTTTTTAATCATAGCTTGCTTATTTAATTTTTATGTAGAATTGGCTTAGCTAGTTGTTGGTTAATGTAATTGTTAGTTTACTTTCAATTTATGGTTTTAAGCATTTCTTTCTTGCAGTTTGAATTGTTAGAATAGATGTAGTATAGTTTCATTTATGTAATTTCCTTTCCTAGGATTAAAATGCAATTGAATTTCTTAGTTAATGGTTGAATCTACTTTTGATTATGTAGTATAGAAGTATAAATGATGATCTCGTTATGTTGTTGATGGTTCATATATGAATATGCAGGGTATTTAACATTGTTCTGTCATGGCTAAACTCTCATTGGATTGTTTAATCCATACCTTTCACTTTGCCATTGA
>ML820484.1:32123-70519 GCA_009831015.1 Picea engelmannii | reverse complement strand
CCATCAAACTTCCTCTATCAATCTTAGGAACGTGGTTGGTCTTCAAACCAAAGTTGGAGTTTCTCCATTCTTGATTCACCTTCCTTGTCTCCTCATCATGAATTTCATGGGATGCATTTTCACTTTGAGGTGTCTTCTCTGTTATGAAATTTTTCAATAATTCCATGATCTCCCCTTTTAAACCATCTATCTTAGTATCCAACTTAGCTTACATTGAATCCATCTTAGTATCCAACGAATCCATCTTATTTTGTAGTTCATTTATGTCCCTATGCCTTTCTTCACCTTCATCAAGAGTCCAAGTAGGATTTTCTGGAGGCGTATTTGGTGTAGAAGTTCCCTTTTTGAGTGGCAGGTTGGCCAAGTATCACTTTTGAACCTTGATTTTGAGGTGGTTCTGCTAGACAATATTTCTTCTGTTGTATCTCCAAAGTTTCAGCCCTTATGGCTATGAAACTTTCTTTTATGTAGTTCTCTGATATTTCTTCTCTGCAATGCCACAGGTCTGATCAAAATTGGATGTGCGAAGTGGAATTTACGATAACTTCCTCACAACTTACCGATTTTTGGCCTTTCCAGGAGATCTCAATTATATAGCATGCCCTGCACAAAATAATTGATATCAATTTATAAAAATTGCACCCAAAATACTACATATTGTCCACGATCCAATGAAACTAGTCCCACTCAATTTGGATACTCTTGAAAGAAGTTATGATTGTTTTACCTAGAACACCTTCTTAAGACTAGTCAATAAGACTAGTCAGATACCTTATCTTACACAAGGTGTATATACAAATTTAATATGACCCAGAAGCTAAAATTTTTACCACAGATACCTTACTAATTTATTTAAATGGCCTCCATATTTCAGGGTATGAAACATTACAAAAGAAGTTTTATAACAAAAATTCCGCAATGACTCATTTCAGGATGATTCCAGAACCCTATCTTGTACAGGTTGCATATCTGAAAGTATAAGGCCTCAGGAGCTTAATTTTTAACCCAATGTACCTTGATCCATCTACTAAATATATTCCAAGCTGTTCCTTCTGAAACATTGTAGAAAAAAAGTTATAGTGAAAATTCCATGGTGTCTTAGATGTAGCCAAAGTTCTTATTCCCAAATTCTGGGTCATTTTTCCATTAAATACGCTCACCTCCCCCTGTTGCATAATCCTTATGATTATATCTTCTTGATATGATGTTACTTGGTTTTTGAAACCATATATTTTGAGTTCTTAATCTGTTGGAAAAATATTTCCCTATGGAGTTGTCGGTTCGTTGACGATTAAAATTGCAACGAGGAATTTCTCCCGCAAAGTATTTCTAAATCCATTTTATTTAAACTATACTAATAATATAATACTAGTAGGTGGGACCCCCTTGTAGACTGTAGGCTCGAAGATATTCATACCACACATTTCTTGTTTTTGTTCTGATGCTGCTTACAGGGTCCTATATGGTCGACAATGCAGTCATGGTTTCATTTTGATATAGTAACAGGTGGATGATCCATTTTAATGGACGTTTATGCAATTCAAGGAATTATTTTATGTTATGATGGACATATATTTACAGTTTCTCTAATTTAATCATGTCACAAATCAATGTGATCTACTACCTAACCACATACAAACAAGAAATATTTTAGAAATAACATAACCAAATATGTTAGAAAAAAAACTTATTAAAAAAAATTCCTAAAAGGAAAGGATCTACATTTAAGCTATGTTAAACGTTATGTGTAAATGGAAAGGTAAAGATGTTAGTTTTAGTCCTAACTATACTATGGTTTGCTAGTGTCTATATGATTTTCATTTGATTATTTTGGGTGCATATAATATTGCAATACATACGGTATGCCATAAGATCTTGGCAAAGGTTAATGTGAATTTTTTGGGTGGTGCATTGGGAAAGGAATATCGTCATAGATTTCAATGGTTTGGAAATTGATTACACAATTTAATGCATTGGTGAATGTTGGTTGTATTGTACTTCGGAATTGAATAGGATAGGAGATGGAAGAAATGTACATTAAATGCACGTCACTTCATACTCCCCCCCATTGATCGTCACCCTAGTATTGTTCTTTGTTGCATTCGGTCTGTTGGTGGTTAAGCTTTGCATTTTAGGCTTGGGAAGAAAATGCTCAACCACTATTTTAATCTCTCTATTATAGGTATGGTTATTTTTCACCCCATCCATGAATTATACTCTATGTATGAACAAACAATGGCTCAGTAATGCTTGGGCTTGTGTTTTCCTGAGAATTGCAACTATGTAAATGAGTGATTTTTCTCTCTGGAAGGACTGGGTAATTGTTTGGATTGTAATCAAAAGAATTGGTTTTTGGTTGAGTTGTGCATTCACTAGTCGCATTGTTGGTTAAAACCATGGTGGGTCTCTATGGATATTAAGTGAATGTGGTATTATCTCTATGTGTTTTAATGGTGGAGGGTTTTCTCTCTGTGTATTATTGTCGGTTTCTTCCTTAGAGTCATGAGTGTAGCCCTATCCAGTCATGTTCAGACTAGCATTTGGTTGTTGTGTATTTCTCGTACCAGATTCATGATCATGGGATTAGTGTTCTAGAACCAAAGTGTCTCGACAATTGGTTTTAGGGTGGCCATAATGTTGATATATACTGTATGGTTATGGAGTTATATGAGTTATGCCTCGGTGTTATGCATCCTCACTAGTATTTTTGTCAAATGGTTAGTCTCTTAAGGAAATAGACAAAGGTTATACAACTGTGTGTTCTTCGTAACTGTCACTATTCAATGGACATTCGTGTCTCCTCTGCAAATGTAAAAAGCACTATGTGCATCATTCTTTTACCCTACCAATCATTGTTTCCTCTATGACTAATTATTGTTCCATTTCCTAGATAGGGAGCATAGAAGGAGAAATCATACTAAGGTCTTCTCTTAAGTTTTATTGAGATATTTAAATTTTCATTCATTCTTTAATTCATTGAAATTCTAATTATTTTTTGTGACAATAGGGTCCTATTGTAGACAACAAGATTCAAGGTTGAATTACATCATTTAGACACTTGTTTTTCAGAGGTGTTGATCTATCTTTGATAGTCTGTGTAGACTTGTCTATTTGTGAATTAAATTTCATGTCTGATAAAGGATATTGTGCAGAGTAGAGTGGCAACAATATGTGGCAAGTTGATCCCACTTTTAAAGTTCACTTTTTTACTTTCTGTCATAAGTCCTTTTGTATGGTTTTCGTCGGGGACATCTAAGTGTGACTTTGGTCCAATATTCCTAAGGTAATTTTTTAAAGAGAACGATTCTTTTGATTAATTGGAATGAAATAAGTGATTGCTTCCTGTCTCATCTGTGCTAATTATTTACTTGGTATTTTTTTCTTCTGTCTCTACATTTACTTTTTCATCTGTTATATTAAACAAATTACATAAATATTGAATTTTTCAACAATATTTTATTTATAAGAAAATCAACCTAAGCCACTGTAACCAATACTTGTGGATTAAGAAAAAAAAATTGAGGCTATAAACATAGGGTGATATTCTCGTCTATATTTATTTAGCCAAGCAAGATCTGAAAATGCTTGAGTAAGATCATTTCATATCTTTGCCTCAACAGGTACCACCACCACCTTTGAGTAAAAAAAAAGTTTTTCTCTTAAGTACAATATTTCATACCTATCCTATATATAATTTCTTCCAAACATCATATCACATGCATCAAATTATGCTACATCACAATACACTTCATTGGAAAAATTATCATATATGGAAAACTTTACCTTAAAACACCATGTGACTCTCATAACAAAATTATTTTGCAACCAACAACTCAATGAACATGGTTGTAGATGCTTATATGTTTCTAGATTGAATTGTTTAACTAAAGCTATAGAAATCAGATTGGATTGAGAACCACTATTGAATATATCACAGGTGAAAATGTTAAGGTAGTGTGAATGAAAAGAAGAAGATTGTTGTTGGTCACTGTAATTACTTATTTAACTAAACAATCAAGTGCTACATAAATTGTCAACCCAGGGAAGTTTGTTTATTTCAAAGGAAATCACACACTGTATATGCTCAATCTTAAAAGCAATCTAGATTTGTAGTAAAAATACATTAATCACACTTTGCCTTGAACAAATTGAAGTTCTACTTTGAATCATAGAAAAACAACCTACCTATTGTAGAGTTCAAAGTTCAAAGAAATAATTATCCGAAGAATCATGGATTACATTAAGAAATAACAACCTAGGAAAGAAATCTTTCAGGATACTGCAAAAGGAAAGACCAACTATTTTGTAGCAGAGAACAAGACCCTATTCCCCAAGCAGGAATCTTCAACACCTATTTCTGATCATCACACTTTCATGAACTCATTACTAATTGAAATGATTGACACACACTAAAGGCTAACTATTTCTTAACAAAGAAAATGACCCTATTCCCCAAGCAGGAATCTTCAACACCTATATCTAATTATCACACTTTCATAAATTCACCAAACAGGATTGCTAACTAGAACGATTAACAGTTACCCAAGCACGAATTATATGAAAACAATGTAACAATCAGTAAATCAGAGTTTCAACAAAACAAAGTTCAGTAAAGTAGAGTTTCAGCAAAACATAATTTAATCAAGGCATGAACAAAAATAATACTAACACACTACAGAACTAATGGGTGAATCTTGTGAAGAAGGTGGGCCCTCTCTTATCACAAGATTCCCCAGAAAAGAAAGGAACTAGGAAGGAATGCTCAAAATAATATTTTATTCATCTGTCAACTGTATCATGTTACAATGTCTGAAGTAAACACGTCCTTCTCTGTAATTCCTTGCTTAGCCAAGATGATCTTTATAATGATGATTTCCCCTTATTTAAAGAGGAGAATCCCCTCGATACAATTTAATCATCAAATTACATGTCCACATATGAATCCTATTCTTAGTCAGATCTAATCTCTATACTGGAATAGGATATCCTGGTCTCCTGTAATAGAATGCTATTACAATAGTTGAAATGGTGTTGAGTGAGGTGTAGATGTTGCAGCTGGTATAACAACTTCTTTATTTATCTTCTTGTTACTACTGTTGTATATTGTTTCAACATCGCAAATCGCGGGCTGTTTCAGCAACAGGATTTGTGTTCTGACTGTTTCAGCAACATGGTCTCAAGTAGCAGCGATGGTTAATTCTGGCTCAAGGTGCGGCTGTTGTGATCAGTGTAACATCTTCTTCTTTCCGTTGTGTGAATTGTTGTTTCAGGATCTTAGACCACAGATTGTCTCAGCCACAGGGTTTGCGTGCTTTTGACTGTTTTAGCAACGGGCCTTCAGACAACAACGATAATCTGCAGTTCGAACTATTTCAACACTTATATATTTATGATCGATGGTTAAGTATGAGAGTAATGTAAAATTATATGAAAAACAAATTAAACATATAGCGAAGAGAAGAGACATTATATACCTTTGGAGAGATAGGGTAAGGTGATAATGTAATCTTAAATGTGAGTGGAAAAAGGATGTAATGGTGGTAAAAAGTATGAAAAAAAAGGTACATTACAGGGTCCCAACATCCCCCCCAACTTAAAAGGTTGCATGTCCTCAAGCAACTTCAATCTGAATCAGAATATGAATACTGACTCTGAGCATGCAAGTTACTTAAGCAGTGGCTATGGAAAGTATTGTCTGTTGGAGCTATGAATCCTTGAACGCATTGTAGACTTTGCCAAGCTGCTGTTTTAGCCTTTTTGGGAAACTTATGATGAACTTGATATTTCTCTGTTGGCATCCACAAAATAGGAAAATGAAACTGATAACCTATCCAGCTTTCAACACATTGCTAAATACATTTGATGTAGCTAGGTACCCGAGAGATTGTTGTCTCAATATTGGTGGGGCTAAAGGGATTGTGTTCCTATCTTTTCTTAGCAGATTGTTTCCAAAACATGTTATTTTCTTATAGGGCAGCGATCTCTGTGGATTTAATGAACTGTTGAAAATTCTGAAGTATTGTTGTCTGTAATACTCTACAACAAAGGTGGTGGCATGCTGTGGTTCTGGCCATATCCAGAGAAGGCAGTTATCCTCGTTATGCTTGGCAGCTAGGAATTCATTCTTCCATTTAATCTGATTGTTAAGGAAGAAGGTGAATGCCCAAATCTAGATATCACCGATGAGAGGGTTAAGGTTAATCTGTCGGTTCTCAAGGATGGCCTCATTATGAAGATATACCTCACAGAGGAGGTGTTGATCCATAGTAGAGGCTTCTGCAAAGGTTCTAACAAAATATGTTGGATTTAACACTGCATGGGGTCTACCTTCTTTGATTGAGTTAATATGAAAAAATGTAAGTTGTTCCATAAGGAAAAGAGAGTAACTGGAGGATGGTTTCCTTGCAGCCAACAAATTTTGTGCCAAGTCAAACATCAGGAGCAATTTGTCTTTTAGCTCTTTATTCTGCTTCTTATGGGCAAGGGATTCTTGATGTTTTTTCTCTAAAGCTTCCCAGTTTGAATAGATGTGGTTTAGCCAGAGTAGTCTATGCTACTACAGGATTTTGTCATGTGTAACAACAAACTCTTTTTTCTATTTGTGCATTATTTCCTGCTCATCCCATGGTTGAGTTTGTGTTTCAGCATCGCAAGTGATAGGCTGAGGTAGGGTCTGAGTGGCTTGTTCCACAAGAGTGTGGGTATTGATCTGGCTAAGAGGTGCAGATTCATCAATCAGCAGTGTTTGTACAACTTTATTAACAAAAAAAGGGGCTTCAAATCTGGCAATTGTTGTAGGCCAGGGTTCATTTTGAACTTTGGAAGGTCTTGTTGGTTCTTGTGTAATAGCAAGGTTTTCTTCTTTGACTGCAAAAGCCATAGGTGTAGGGGAAGCTCCTATCATTGGAATTTGAGTTACTTTGTAGCCTACTTGATAATAGATGTCCCCTCATTGACTGCACATATACTCTCTACATTGATTCTCTGTTGTATTTTCCTCTGTCATGGTCACTATGCGATCTAGGGTGTACAATTTAAGTTCCTTCTCGTAGGCTTCCTTTACCATGACTAGCTCTTGCTTGTACGCTTCCATTTCAGACCTTAGGAACTCATTTTCTTATAAGACAGAGGCCATTGTTGGTTTTTGTTGTTGATATTTCAAGGATATATAAAGATGGGTGATTGTTTCTTGTGTAACAGTCACAACCGAACTAGCTGATTCTTTTGGAGCAACTATAGGATCGATAACTGATTCTTGTGTTTCAGTTTCTTGATGTAGAGAAAGTAGTGTTGCGGCACCCTGGGCATCCGATTCCTATGTTTCCGTAACAATATCAGCAGCTGGTTCTTGTGTTTCAACTATAGTTGGTTCTTGTGTAACAACTATAGCTGGTTCTTGTGTTTTAGCTACTGAATGAGTAGTTGGTTCTTGTGTTTCAGCTACTGAATGAGTATTTGGTTCTTGTGTTTCAGCTACTGAATGAGTAGTTGGTTCTTATGTTTCAGATACTAAATGAGTAGCTGGTTCTTATGTTTCAGCTACTTGATGAGTAACTGGTTCTTGTGTTTCAGCTACTTGATGAGTAGTTGGTTCTTGTGTTTCAGCTACTTGATTTGAAAAGGATGATGTTGTAGTACACTGGGCCTTTGGTTCTTGTGTTTTAGTGCCCATGGGTGGAATGGGTAAAAATTCTGGAATTTGGAAGGGTGGAGGTGTACGGGGTTTTAGCCGGATGGGTTGGGGGTTTAGGGTAGTGCCAGTAGTGGCTACTCTTGTTGAGGTCCTTGTTCATTTTCTTTGTAAAAAGGAGGGAAAAGGAGGAATTTGATTTCGTTTGCGTGGGGGTTTTTCCTCTATGATGGGGCAGGGAGAGTTGTTTGGTTCAAAATCATTGCTAAGGATATGAACAATAGTAGTGGATGATTCTGGTAAGATGTGGGGCGAGATTGGTATGGTAGGAAGGTTAATTGGATTAATTGGGTCTGTAAGCGGATTGTTAAGTACTTCTAGAGGATTTGGAGGGTTTTGTTGTTTTTGTTCCTAAAGATTTTCAGGATGTGCAACAGCTTCTTGGGGGTCTATGGGTGGGTTGTTTATGAGAGGGTTTTGTTGGGAAAAACCATTTTGGATAAGTAGTTGAGCTAGACAATGATGGGTGAGGAAAAGAGGGGGAATTTTAGCCTTTTTACAGTAATGTGACATATTTCTAAGACATCCGAGTAGATAATAGGGAATATTCACCAGTGTAGCATGTCGTAAATGAGACAACAAAAAAAAATCATACTGGTAGACTACCTGGTATCGACCTTCATAGGTAAGGTAGTTCTTGACAAACTCTACAACTTTCAGCCAAGGAGGCGGCAACGAGCTAAGTTGAACACCCTAGGCAATTTGTTCCCCTAGCAAGAGGAAATCCTACTGGGTATTAAGAATGATGTGTTTGCGGCTGAACCAGCGAATGCCAGTGACAACGAGACTCGAAACCTGTGCTATATCATCCTCTGTAACTAGAATCCAAACCCCTTGAATAATGGAATAATCTTCCTAAATATTTCGAGCAAATTGAAGAACCTGTTGTTGATCAAATCTCTGGAGCCTCTAAAAATAACCCAGCCATCCTGCATGCAGAAAAATTTGATAGACTTATGGATATAGTTCTAACAGGGATGTCGTGGCAGGTTCGTACCATATAACAGGGCCTCCCATAGCTAAAAACTCAGTAAAATGCACCGTCAGAGAGTCAAGTAACCGCTTATGAGAAGATTAAGTTTTTTGGGTGAAGGCATGCAAATGGTAGTGAAACAAATGAAAGGATGGTAAAAAAAAAAAAGGAATGACAGTGGTCGGTTTGTGTGAAATGATGGTATAAGATTTCAATATTTCCCCCCCTCAAGTACGGCTAAAATAAATGATTTTACATGAGTGATAATAATGAGTTGGGATCTTCTCATTAATCATAGTTCAATTGTATTTACATATAAAGTTTACATACCTCATATTTACCTTTGATTCGTACTTCAAACAAAATATAGTGCCTATCCATAATAATTCTGCAGTAGCCATGGGGGAGACTTTTGATTTGTTAGAGAAATTGTATCAAGGATTTGTTTAGTGGAAGGACAAAATGTAGTATGAGAGCGCAAGATCTTATTGACAGGGAATGCTGAAAAGTTGGTGTTTCAGCAACAGGGAAAGAATAGAGAAATGTTTGTTGAAGAGTGATGCTGTAGAATACTGCTGAGGAAGTGGTGTTTCATCAGTGGCGACATGTTTCTGAGTAGTGGTGTTTCAGCAATGGGGGAAAAGGTGAAAATTTGTTGAACAATGGTGCTTCAGCAATGGGGAAAAAGGCACGAAGTTGTTGAACATTAGTTCTTCAGCAATGGGGGAAAAGGGTGAAAAAATTGTGGAACAATGGTGTTTCGGCAATGTGGAAAAAGGAAAAAAATTGTTGAGCAGTGGTGTTTTAGTAATGGGGAAAAAGGCACAAAGTTGTTGAACAGTGGTGTTTCAGCAATGGTGAAAACGGGAAGTAGTGTTTCACAAGATGAAGCTTGGCTCTTCTTGAAGTAAGATCGTCCTTTCTTGGTAGGCATTTTCTTTGATCGAGAATTTGTAAAAATCAATTGTAACATGCCATTCCTTGACAGGGATTATTAGTAAAAGAAATCTAATCTAATACTAAAGGAATTAAATTCAAAAGAATTAATTGCAATGAGGGGTAGGAGGCCCCTCTAAAAAGAGGTAATAAGAGTCTGCCACACATGTGGCCTTAAAATCTTCTTTGGAAATAGGGCGCTGGTATAGACAGAGCTGATGACTAGTCACAAGTAACGGTGTTTTAGAGTCATTGATTATGAGGAGCCTTACTATTCTATTGGGGAAAACAGTGTCCACTTCGTAAGGTCCAAGCCATCTTGTACATAGTTTCCCTTGAAATTATTTAAACCAAGAATCATACAGTAAGGCCCAATTACCTTTTTTGAATTTCTTATGCTTGATAGTTTTGTCATGCCATTTTCATCTTTGTTGTTGAATCATAGTTGTCTAATGAATGGCATCTAGTATTTTTTCATCCAATTCATTAACCTGCTACAACCTAGTTGTCTGTGCATCAGTCAAATCAAGGTTGATAGCTAAAGTAGTCCTTAAGGTTTTGATTTCAAATTCCACAGGAAAGATGACACTTTTTTGACGCAATTGCGCCCGCAGGAACGCCCGCTCCCTCAGGATCTTCTTCCACTCACGGCCCAAAGAACTCAAATGTTCCTCTAATTATCTATCGGGAATTTTCCTTACCCACAATAACTCTTCAAAATATCTCCCTTAAGGTCGGGAAATCGGAATTCACGATTTCATGAATTCTGTGGTCGCGTGTTTTATGCCTCACGATTCCCCGAAATTTGACGCGAGTCAACATTGACCTTTTTCCTGGCTATCGAGGTTCCTCCTATCGCGACTTTGTCACTCACGATGTCAAAAAATGGAATTACCAAAATTTGAATCTCGATGTGCCGATCCTCTGATGCACACGCGGGTTGACTATTCAACGGTCCCGTTACCTTATCGGGACTTCGGACTTCGCGGGATCGCGAATCCTGATGTCAAAGGATTCGGGACTTGCCTTTTCCCGATCTTCGATACTGTGCCACCTGTCCTCCACTAACTCCTGCTATGGCCCACACAATTCTCCCATCGATATATTGCAGATCACGATTCCAAGCTGTAAGAATACTCTGTCCACGAGAACCCCGATTCTTCGAACTCCGACTCCCTTGGATCCCTTGACACGCGTCCCACTGACGGATGATTTTGGGTTCATCGGAATATCACAGGTCATGATATCACAACTCTTATTACACAAATTTGGAGCTTCGACTCATGAATCCCCGATACACGATATCACGTGTATATCTGACGGTCCTTGTGACTCAGATCGATGTCTCTTCCCCTCCTAAGATTTAACCCTTCTTCCACACTTACGCTGTAACCTCCCTGTGCCTCCGCAAGATCCAATGGCCCTCAGAACTTCACAGAATCTCCTCAGAGGATTTTGACCATCCGTTTCTTCTGATGAAACTCACAGAACAACTAAGTGTTCCTCTCCATGAATTTGTTCGCCTGCTCGCAAACCTGCGATGCCTCTTACAAAATTTCAATAGAAACTCCCTTGCACTTTTCTCCGATGAATTCGAAAGCCTATCTCTCCTGATATTTTCCCATGACTTCAAGTCTTCCAGGGAAAACTTCTTACACGCACTCCTTGCGGAAATCCTTCAACAGTCGTCTAAGTGTTGAAGTTCTTCGACCCTGTGCACACCTGCAACAGTAGCCCTTCAAATCTTTACTCAGGTTCACAACCCTGAGACCTTTAACCACCCTACGCACGCCTTGCACGGCTTCTGTGCCTAACTGCACCTTCAAGGAAATGAGGAAAAAATTTGACTCTAATTGAACCCTTCTGTCAATGCACTCCTTGCGGACAAATTCGATTGCACTCCTTGCAGGAATCCTCTGGCTCAATTAGAGAAACAATTGAAAGTCATTTCTTCCTCCTCTCAGGCTTTAATTCACACATGAAATCACATACACAACATATAAAAGAAAATGCATAACATGAAATAAACACTCATGAGCACTTCAACATCAAAAACACAGAGAACAACACCAACCATGAATTTGAATCAGAACTCTTCTATTAATTCAAATATCTGTACATGGGTGTTCTTCATACAATTCTCTGTCTGCTCTTTCTCTTCCTATTCTTCCAGAATTGATAATAATACAATGATACAATGAGGGTGTCTATATCCGTTTTCCCTCTTCCTTCTAAGATTGTCTAATCTATGAATTAAATTCCTATCTACCCGCATTAACCAGATTAAATCCCATCTATCTACTAAAGGAAGAGAGCTATCCTCTCAAGTTCCATTTACAATATACAAAGGCGCTCCTTCTTAAATGACTCATTTAAGATTTGCACAACAGTCCCAAATCATTTTCAAAATTTGAGTTGCTTTTCCAGCTGTCTTCTGCTTCCACGCTGGCTTGCTTGATGAGTCGGCGATGCTCCTGCATCATACTCCCTCTCTTGAAAAATTTCATGGGCTCCTGTCCATGAGCTCTTGCATGGCCTATCCATGCTTTTGTATCTCCTCTTTAGTCTCCCAGCTGGCATATTCTACTTGGTGGTTCTTCCACTTGATCAGGTACTCATAGTATTGCTTCCTCCTGGTCTTCTTACCCACTCTCTTATCTAGTATGCATTCCATCTACAGCTTCTCTGTAACTGGAAGTTGTTTCATCCACTGGATCACTGGCTGTTCAGTTCCAGTCTCTGTTTCTCCAGCCCTGTACGAGTATAAATATGCAACATTGAATATTGGAGATATTCCTATCCCATCTGGTAACTCGATCTCATAAGCATTTTCCCCGAATTTTTTCAAGACCTTACATGGCCCGATTTTCTTCATTTTCAACTTATTGTATGTGCCCCTCGGGAACCTTTCTTTCCTCAAATGTGCTAGACCTAGATCACCAACTTCAAACCGAAGTTGTCTCTGATGTTGATCTGCTCTGCGCTTATACTCCTGGTTTGAATCTATCAGTCGTTGCTTCATCTGGTTGTGAAGTTCCTTCATTGCCTCAGCAAATTCTTCTGCACTAGCACTGCTAGTAACAGTATGCTCTGAATCCCTCAATTCAAAAGGTCCTCTCGGTAGAATGCCATACACAATCAGAAATGGGCTTCTGCCTATGCTCCGATTTAATGAGTCATTGTATGCAAACTTTGCCTGTGGCAATATGTTATCCCAACTACTATGGTGCTCTGTCACCAAGCTTCTCAGCAAGTCTCCCAGACTTCTGTTCACCACTTCTATTTGTCCATCCATCTGAGGATGATAAGCATAACTAAACATCAAATTAGTTCCTAGCTTCTTCCACAAAGTCCTCCAGAAATGCCCTATGAATTTCGTGTCTCTGTCCGAAACAATTCTTTTCGGAAACCCATGAAGTCGAATGACCTCTTTGAAGAACAGATTTGTGATGTGAGTCGCATCGCTGGTTTTCTAGCATGGGATAAAATATGCCATCTTGGAAAACCTATCCACCACCACAAAGATGGAATCAAATCCTCTTTGCGTCCTTGGAAATCCCAATATGAAATCCATTCTTATCGCCTCCCATGGCCTCTCTGGTATGGGAAATGGCTGATAAAGTCCCACATTCTTCTTTCTCCCCTTTGAATGCTGACAAATCTTGCATCTATATACAATCCTCTTGACCTATGACCGCATCCATGGCCAAAAGTATGACTCACTCAACTTTGCAAATGTATTATCATGACCAAAATGTTCGGTCAATCCTCCGCTATGTTTCTCCTTTAACAAGTTCTCCCTCATGGAGCACTTCGGAATACACAGTTGATTACCATTGAACAACAATCCTTCCTGGATCACATACTCTATCCACTAGCTTCTATCCCTGAGAACTGGATTCTCAGCTGCTTCGTATGCCTCTGCAAAATCTGCATCCCCTACATACATGTCTTTGAGATCATCAAAACCTAACGTCCTGACTTTGAACTCCTACATCAATAAACATTTCCTGCTCAAAGCATCAGCCACTTTGTTAGCAGTACCCAAAATGTGTTTAATCACAAATGTGAAATTCTGCATATACTCTACCCATTTTACATGTCTCTAATTCAACTTCTCTTATTGTGTCACAAACTGTAATGCATGGTTATCACTATATAAAACAAATTCTTTTGGGATCAAGTAATACCTCCATTTTTTCAGTGCCTGTATGATAGCATAAAACTCCTTATCATACGTGGAGTATTTCAATTTTGCCTCATTTAGCTTCTCGCTAAAATATGCGATTGGTCTGTCCTCCTGACTCAAGACCACTCCTATGGAAAACCCACTGGCATCACACTTCACCTAAAATGTTTTCTGAAAATCCTGCAACACCAGAACCAGTTGTTCCGTGATCTTCCACTTCAATAGATTGAAGCTCTTCTCAGCCTCTGTTGTCCAGTGGAAATATTTATGTCTTTTCTTGAATGTATCCATCATTTATGCGCTAATTCCACTGAAATTCCTGATGAATTTTTGGTAGAAACTAGCCAAACCATGGAAACTTCTCACCTCAAATACATTCCTCGGTGATGGCCAATTCTTGATCACTTCCACCTTATCCGGATCCATCCTCAACTCATTAGCTGAAATAACAAAACCCAGATAAATGAGTTCCATCTTCATGAATGAGGACTTCTTCATGTTTATCAATAGCTTCTCCTGTTGTAGCTTCTTCATCACAATGGCCAAATGCTTCAGATGTTCAGCCTTTGTCTTACTGAAAATCAATATGTCATCCAGATACACAATGAAAAAATTCTCGATGAATTCCCTCAGGACTTCATTCATCAACCTCATAAAGGTACTCGACGCATTTGTTAATCCAAACAACATAACAAGCCATTCATACAAACCTTCGTTTGTCTTGAACGTTGTTTTCCACTCATCACCTTCTCTCATGCGAATCTGGTGGTATCCACTTTTTAGATCAATCTTTGAAAAGTATTTGGCTCCTCTCAAGAAATCCATTAAATCATCCATTCTTGGCAATGGAAAACTATACTTGATGGTTATCTTGTTGATTTACCTCGAGTCAGTACACATCCTCCAGCCTTCGTCTTTCTTTACACTGAGTATAGTCAGAACAACACATGGGCTCAATCTTTCCCTGACCAATCCTTTGTCCAATAACTCCTGGACCTACTTCTTTACCTCTTCATTCTCTTTCGGCATCAACCTGTATGCAGCTTTGTTCGGAAAACTAGCTCCCGGTATGAGGTCTATATGATGACTCACACTCCTCATTGGTGGAAACGAACAAGGTAATTCATATACCATGATGTCAGCGAACTCTTCTAGCAGTTCCTGAACCTCTTCTAGTAGATCATCCACTCTTGTGCTAGTCAGAACAATTCTTGGCTTTCTGACCACAAAGAATTGTGGATCTTCTTTCTTCTTCACCTCCGTAAGAAGTTCCTTCCCACTCATGATAAGTACTGTGTTGCTTACCTCCGGCTTCATCTCCTTATCCTTTATCGGAAGAAACATATGGGTTCTCCCATTCTTCTCTAAAGTATATGTGTTCATCCTCCTGTCATGAACCACATTTATGTCATATTGCCATGGTCTACCCAGCAATAGATGAAAAACATCCATAGGAATGACATCACATAAGATCTTATCATTATATCCTCCTATTTTGAATTCAACTAAACACTATTTAGTGACACTTACCTGATGTCCCTTCTGTAGCCATGAAACTTTGTATGGACTCGGGTGATCAGTTGTCTCCAGTTCCAACTTCTCTACCATCTCGGTTGAAACGAGATTATCCATGCTACCACTATCCACAATGACCTTGCATACCCTATCCTTGGTCTTGCACGCATTCCTAAAGAGTCTGGTCCTTTAGACTGAGCTTTCCACCTCCTTCTTGAGTGTCAAAAGGACTTTATGCATCACAAGTGATCTTCCGCCTTCTGCACCTTCAGCCTCAACATCTCGCCTCTGCGCTTCGGTGATGTGAGCTTCTCCACTGTCCCTCTTTTTCTCTGGACACTTGAATGACCTGTGCCCATTCTTTCCACATGTGAATAATGTGATTACTCCACCTCTTCCTCTTCCTCTACCTCTGGTACAAGGAAAAGTGTTTGCGTTAGCATAATCTCCTCTCTGTTCATTATGTTGCCCTCTCTGTTCAACATATGGCCCTCTCTGTGAGGTTCCACCTTTCTCAATCTTACCCTAAGGTTTCTTCCATTCCTCCTTGGGCTTCTGATATTTATCTTGGGAAACCGACTTGCCTCTGGGCTGGCTTCTGCCTCACCCTTGCTGACCTTGTTTATGGCTTAGCTTCTCTTCTGCTTTCAGAGCCATCTAATAAGAATCCTCCACAGTTCTGATGGTTACCATGCTCATCTCATCCTGAATGTCATATCTCAGACCATTCAGATATCTAGCAACCTTCTCATCATCACTCTCCCAATGACCTGCCCTGATGTTCAGTCGATAGAATTCTTCATTGTATTCCTTCACTGTCATAAGCTTATGTCTTAGGTTCTGCATCCTCCTGAATAGAGAAATTTGATAGTCTCTTGGGATGAACTTTTCCTTCATCTTTGCAATCATTCGATCCCAAATTTTGATTTTTTTCTTGCCTTTGCAACATCTATCTATTTGTAGCTCATCCCACCATAATGTTGCATGTCCTTTCAGGCGTGTGATAGCATGCCTGGCCTTCTTATCCTCTTCAACATCTTCATAGTCGAAGTAGGTGTCAAGATCTCTAATCCAATCTAGTAGCTCCTCTGCATCTAGATTTCCTTCATAGACTGGAATGTCCATCTTCGGCTTTGCACCCATACTGGAAATAACTTTGATTAGATGCTCATTTGCTACATCCTTGACTTCAACTTCCTCCTCTTGTTCAGCCTCAACTTCACTCTCAGAATCACTGAGATCCCCTACACTAGCTGTGCATCTTTGCGCTATCTCCATATCCTCAAGTCTTGCTTGGAGATCATGCATTTGTCTCTCCATTTCTGAATTGACTACTTGTTGGCCTCTTCTTCACACCTCCCTATCCTCTGAATCAGGTGATTTCCTTTCTCTCCTCAGTGGCATGGCGAATATTCTTCCCCCTTTCTACAGAAAGCAAAGAGTCTTCCTCATCTCTGACACCAAACCTGACGCAGCTGCGCCCGCCGGCACGCCCGCTCCCTCAAGATCTTCTTCCACTCATGACCCAAAGAACTCAAATTTTCCTCTAATTCTCTATCAAGAATTTTCCTTACCCACAACAACTCTTCAAAAGATCTCCCTTAAGGTCGAGAAATCAGAATTCGTGATTTCGTGAATTCTATGGTCACGTGTTTTATGCCTCACGATTCCCCAAAATCCAACATGAGTCAACGTTGACCTTTTTCCTATCTATCAGGGTTCCTCCTATCGCAAATTCATCACTCATGATGTCAACAAATGGAATTACCAAACTCCAAATCCCGATGTGTCGATCCTTCGATGTACATGCAAGTTGACTATTCAACGGTCGCGTTACCTTATCAGGACTTTGGACTTCGTGGGATCGCAAATCCTGATGTCAAAGGATTTGGGACTTGCCTTTTCCCGATCCCTGATATTGTGCCACCTGTCCTCCACTAACTTCTGTTGTGGCCCACACAATTCTCCCATCGGGATATCATGGATCATGATTCCAAGTTGTAAGAATACTCTGTCCATAAGAACCTCGATTCTATGAACTCCGACTCCCTTGGATCCCCTGACACGTGTCCCACTAACAGATACTTTTGGGTTCATCGGAATATCATGGGTCGCGATATCACAACTCTTATTGCACAAATTTGGAGATTCGACTCGTGAATCCATGATACACGATATCACATGTAGATTTGACGGTCCTTGTGACTCGGATCGATGGATCTTCCCCTCTTGAGCTTTAACCCTTCTTCCAAACTTATGTTGTAACCTCCCTACACCTCCGCAAGATCCAATGGCCCTCGGAACTTCGTGGAATCTTCTCAGAGGATTTTGACCATCTGTTTCTTCCGATGAAACTCATAGAATGACTAAGTGTTCCTCTCCATGAATTCGTTCGCCTGCTCGCAAACCTGCGACATCTATTACAAACTTTCAATAGAATCTCCCTTCCACTTTTCTCAAATGAATTCGAAAGCCTATCTCTCCTAATATTTTCCCACAAATTCAAGTCTTCCAGGGAAAACTTCTTACACACACTCCTTGCAGCAATCCTTCAACAGTCGTCTAAGTGTTGAAGTTCTTCGACCCTGCGCACACCTGCAACAACAGCCCTTCAAAGATTTACTCAGGTTCGCAACCCTGAGACCTTTAACCAGCCTATGCACACCTTGCACGGCTTCTGTGCCTAACTACACCTTCGAAGAAACGAGGACAAAAGATGACTCTAATTGAACCCTTCTATCAATGCACTCCTTGCGGACAAATTCGACTGCACTCCTTGCAAGAATCCTCTGGATCAATTAGAGAAACAATTGAAACTCATTTCTTCCTCCTCTCAGGCTTCAATTCACACATGAAATCACATACACATCATATCAAAGCAAATTCATAACAGGAAATAAACACTCATGAGCACTTCAACATCAAAAACACAGAGAACAACACCAACCGTGAATTTCAATCAGAAATCTTCTATTAATTCAAATATATGTACATGGGTGTTCTCCATACAATTCCCTGTCTTCTCTTGCTCTTCCTATTCTTCCAGAATTGATAATAATACAATGATACAATGAGGGTGTCTATATCCGTTTTTCCTCTTCCTTCTAAGACTGTCTAATCTATGAATTAAATTCCTATCTACCTGCATTAACTAGATTAAATGTCGTCTATCTACTAAAGGATGAGAGCTATCTATTCAAGGTCCATTTACAATATACAAAGGCACTCCTTCTTAAATGACTCATTTAATATTTGCGCAACAGTCCCATAGCATTTTCAAAATTTTCACTGCTTGTCCAGCTGTCTTCCACTTCCGCGTTGGCTCGCTTGATGAGTCGACGATTGTCCTGCATCATATTTCCATAAACTAATTCATAGGGAGAGAATCCTGTAGTATTTCTCCAGGTAGTTCTGTAGGCCCATAATGCTTCAGGGAGCCTAGGAGACCAGTCCTTTTTGTTTTCCTTCGTTGTTTTTGTGAGAATGGCTTCTACTACTTTATTTGTTCTTTCCACCTGTACATTGGCTTGGGAGTGGTATGGTGTAGTCATTCTATGCTGAATATGATATTTCTGAAGGGTGGCTTTAAAACCGTGAGAAGTGAAAAGAGGTCCCCCATCTGTAACTAATTCTCTTGGCACTCCAAATCTGATGAAGATGTACTCAAATAGGAAATCTAGAACTACTTCTTCAGTCGCTCTATGGAGTGTTTTAGCTTCCACCCATTTGGTCATATAATCTGTGCAGACCACTATATAAACTTTTTGATTGGATGGGGGGTTAATGGGTCCTACAAAGTCTAAGCCCCATATTTCAAATGGTTCGAGTACTACCTGGGGATTTACTGGCATTTCATCTCTATGATTAGGTCTTCCCATTCTTTGACAACTATCGTAGGCCCGGACATATTTCTTTGCATCTTTAAAAAGTGAGGGCTAATAATACCCCATCCTGAAAATTTTATGTGTTTTTCTCTTATCAGCAAAATTCCCTCCACAAGGGCCATCATGAAAATATTTTAGTAGATCATAAACCTCATCTTATCTAATGCACCTTCGGATTTCTTGATCAAGTCCTGTGTGGAAAAGACACCCACTTATCTAGCTATACCAAGCACTTTGTTGAATGATTCTTATTTTCTCCCGATAGGATAGGTGTGGTGTAACTTCCCTGCAACCAAGTAGTTAGCAATGTCTGCATACCACGGTGAGTGAGCAGATACTGCAAATAGATATTCATCAGGAAAGGAATCATCTACTGGGTTATTATCATCAGGTCTTAACCGAGAAAGGAAATCATCAACTACATTTTCTTTTCCTGGTCTATCTACAATTGTAATATCAAATTCTTGTAATAATAGTAACCATATGGTGGCTCTAGCATTTGTGATAGGTTTGTTCATTATATATTTGATAGCTGAGTGATCAGTATGGACAAGAGTAGAGTAGCCAATGATGTAATGTCAAAATTTATTAATAACATAGATAACTGCTAAGAATTCCTTTTCAGTAACTGTATAGTTAAGTTCAACAGGAGTCATATTCTTGCTAATGAAGTAAATAGCATAAGGGAGATGATTTTCTTTTTGTCCCAAGACATATCGTATTGCAGTATCCAAAGCATCAAAGGATATATGAAAGGGAAGTGTCCAATCAGGTCCTCTTAGAATAGGGGTTGTAGATAACTGATGTTTAAGTGTATTAAATGCTTCCTGGCAAGGGTTAGTCCATTTGAATTCGACATTTTTCATCAGTAACACAAAAAGAGGAGAATCTATTTTGGAGAAATTTTTGATAAATCTTCTGTAGTATCCAACATGTCTTAGAAAAATTCTCACCTCTGTTTGGATTTTGGGAATAGGAAGATTTTTAATGACTTGTATCTTGGATGGATCCACCTGGATTCCTTGAGATCAAATAAAATGTCCAATCACTTTTCCTTCACTCATCATCATATGACATTTTTCTGTACTTAAGGAGAGGTGGGCTTGTATACATCATTTAAGTACTTTCTCAAGGTTTTGTAGTGCTTCCTGAAAAGAAACACCATAAGGGGTAAAATCATCCATAAAAATTTCCATAGAGTCATTAAGCATATCAAAAAAGATTTCTATAACTACTCTTTGAAAGTTTGCGGGTGCATTACATAGTCCAAATGGGAGGATTCTATAAGAAAAATTTCCCCAAGGGCTAGTAAAAGTGGTCTTATCTTGGTCTTGGGGTGCAATTTTGATCTGATTATACCCACTGAAACCATCTAAAAAGGAGAAAAATTTCTTCCCTGAAAAACTATCTAACACCTGATCAATGAATGGTAACGGAAAGTGATATTTTTGAGTGGCTTTATTTAAGGCTCTATAGCCTACAGATACTCTCCATTTCCCATTTTTCTTAGGAACTATTACCAATGGGGAAACCCATTCACTGTCCAATATAGGATATATAAACCCTACATTGAGCTATTTTTGAAGTTACTCTTTAAGGATTTATCTTAAATTAGGGTTCATTCATCGTTGATATTGGCAGATCAGTCGACAATCTTCCTTGATATATATACGATGAGTACATAATTCGGGAGAGATTCCTTTCATATCTGTATAGTCCCATGCGAATGCTTCTTTATGTTCAAGAAGTAACTTCATTAATTGTTGTGTTTCATCATTTGTCAGGTTGGGGTTTATGTTCAGTGTTTTGCCAGGTTCAATTTTTACTAGTATACTTTTAGAAGAGATGGTGGCAGATGTTTGAGGTGGGTTTTCAAAGTTAAGGTTTTCCTGATTATCTGACTCCAAAAGTGCAGCTAGTTGGTTATGAGTTTCTGGAGTCACGGAGGAGGGTTCACAAATAAAATTATTAATTACTTCATCCTCAGTGGAATCTTTAAGGCTTAAGGATTTTCTGATAGTCAAGATGGGTTGAGTAAGTTGATCATCAAAGTCTACCCATATAGAATTATCATTATTAATCAAGGGTGTAGCATAAGGGTAGAGGGTAAGTTGCTTAGTCTCGTAACCATTGGAAATTGTCATTGAACCTGATCTACAGCTGATAAAAGAATTTGTTGTGGCTAGCCAAGGCCTGCCCAAAATTAGAGGGTGGCCCCCAAACTTTGTTTTAGGTTGTAATACCACAAAGTCAGCTGGATAATTCCAAGATTCTACTAAGATAATTAGGTCTTCAATGACTCCCTCCAGTTTGATTGTAGAACGATCAACTAATTCTAGGATGGTTGGGTGTCTCTGATTTCATTCTGCAGTTGTAACAGTTGTGAGGTTTCTAGAGTCATAATATTGATAGCGGCACCTAAGTCTACTAGGACTCGAGGAATTATTATTTTTCCAATTTTCACTAAGACGGTAGGATGTCCAGGATCACCATATTTAACTGGGGGAACTTTACCTGACATTAGTGCAGACAAATCACCCATGACATAAACTGTGAGGGGATCTTTAATTTTCCTACCAGTTTTATTAACACAAATGTCTCGCATAGTCTTGGCATAAATTGGTACATCTCGTAGTGCTTGTAATAGAGGAATTTTGACATGAAGATTTTGTAATTCCCATAGAATATTGAAAGCAGGTGGCTCGGGCATTTTAGTCAAATCTAAACGCTCAGGAAATGGTGGTTTTGTTGTTTCAGCAGTAGTGTTAGAGGATGATTGTACCTCTTCAGGTACATCATGCTTTTTTGTTTCCTCTTTATCAGAAGAGGTAACATCAGCTATGATAGGTTCTACTATTCTCCCAGATCGTAAATGAATATCATTGCATTGCATAGGGAAAAGAGAAAGTGTAGGTTGGTTATGAATATCAATGCACTGCACAGCTTTATTATTGGGGTTAGGGTTAGGTTGTACAGGTAGTTGGGGCCTCATCATTTGATAGTTTGGTGGAGTACCTGATGGTAAGGAGAGTGGTTGCAGAAATTGTGATTGAGGTAATTGATTGGGGAATGGGGGTTGTTACCCTCTCCAATTTGGATTCCATTGGTTAAGATACAGTTGTTGTTGTGGAGGCCAAGGAGTCCACATTGGCGGATCAACAAAGGGAGGGTTAGTTTGTTGCATGGGTGGGTAATTCATTTCATTTAGGTATTTCATTTGATTATAGGGAGGGTAATTCGCTTGATTAAAAGAAGGATAGTTATTCCAAGGATTAGAATATGTAAATGGCATATTAGGATTCATACCTTGTCCCCGCGGTTGCCATTGCCTTCTCTGTGTCAACAGATAGACAACTTCAGCTTCTTCATCAGTTGGTTGTAATGTTGCCTTGATTCCTGGTAAAGAAGGGCATTGTTGAGTTTCATGATCCTTATCATAGATGGTGCAGATTGGCGTTTTGTCCAATGGGCATTTCCTTCGTGGGTGCTTGTCTGTGCATTTAGAATAAAAGATGGACAGAGCTGCTTCTGCTTCGGCTTGTTTATTTTGAATCTACAAGGTATCAATTTGTGAGGAAAAATAGCTTAGAATTTTAGTTTTAAAACCTTCAAGTAAATTACCTATTTTGGCTCTTGTTGCTCCCCCACTGGCTGATTTTTGAACTCTTGAAAATGTGGTATCCCTACTATTTGATCTATTCCTTGAAGCTCCTCTTGAACATCTTTTACATAGGTTAACAATTTCATCATATGATTATTTAGATATGTCCCCTTTTCCAAGCATATTCAACATATCTAGACAGTCATCCCTTACTCCTTTTAGTAATATTGTTTTAAGAATATCTTTACTTACATCGGGGTGATTGGATCTTTGTAGATTATATTGTATCCTTTCTACAAAGTCCTCCAGAATTTCATCCTCTTTCTATATCATCTTGAATAGTTCCTCTCTTTTTTCTCTTGTTCTGAAATAGTCCTGGTATTTATGCAAGAATTTCTGTTTCATCTGATCCCATGTTGTGATTACATGACCTCCAAGACTCGTGAACCATCTTAGTTCAGTTCCTTTCAATGTTGCTGGAAATAGCTTTAATTTTTTAGCATTGGAAATGTAATCATAACTTCTGCATAATATGTCAAACTCGAAAAGGAATTCATTAGGATCTTCTGAAGATAAACCATGAAAGTTAGGTAACACTGAGAATGGAATGTTCTTCATGGGAGCTACCCCTCTAGTAAGATCACTAATAAAAAATCCTAAAGTGGAAAAAGAGTTTTCATCATTTACCTCTCTTTCAGGACCTGCCTATTCTTCATGATGCAGTTCTTCATTATACTCATCCATTTTTTCTTCTATTTTCTCCCCTGTTGCACTTTCTCTGTCCTCAATGTTTCCTATTGGTTTCTCAACTATCTCAGGACTCCAAATGTCTTTCCCCATTTCAAAGTTTTCTTCAAAGGAAGGTTGGGATTTTGGTTTCCGAGAGTTTGGTCATTGAGGAGCAACAGATTCAGATTTTGATATAATCTCGTCAATATAAGTCTTTCTTCCTCCCCTTCCTCTACCCCTGCCACCTATAGGGTCAGTTTCTTTGGGGTCTCTGCATCCTCTCATGCAATATTTATATCTAAAATAACATAAGTGCTTTTGAAATCTACAATTACCTTCCCCAGCAACGGTGCCAAAATGTTGGTCACTGTAATTGCTTATTTAACTAAACAATCAAGTGCTACATAAATTGTCAACCCAGGGAAGTCTATTTATTTCAAAGGAAATCACACATTGTATATTCTCAATCTCAAAAGTAATCTAGACTTGTAGTAAAAATACATTAATCACACTTTGCCTTGAACAAACTGAAATTCTACTTTGAATTACAGAAAAACAACCTACCTATTGCAGAGTTCAAAGTTCAAAGAAATAATTATCCGAAGAATCCCGGATTACATTAAGAAATAACAACCTAGGAAAGAAATCTTTCAGGATACTGCAAAAGGAAAGACCAACTATTCTGTAGTAGAGAACAAGACCCTATTCCCCAAGAAGGAATCTTCAGTACCTGTTTCCGATCATCACACTTTCATGAACTCATTACTAATTGAAATGATTGACACACACTGAAGGCTAACTATCTCTTAACGGAGAACATGACCCTATTCCCCAAGCAAGAATCTTCAGCACCTGTCTCTAATTATCACGCTTTCATAAATTCACCAAATAGGATTGCTAGCTAGAATGATTAACAGTTACCCAAGCATGAATTATATGAAAACAATGTAACAATCAGTAAAGTAGAGTTTCAACAAAACAGAGTTCAGTAAAGTAGAGTTTTAGCAAAACATAATTTAATCAAGGCATGAACAAAAATAATACTAACACACTACAAAAATAATGGGTGAATCTTGTGAATAAGGTGGGCCCTCCCTTCTCACAAGATTCCCCAGAAACGAAAGGAACTAGGAAGAAATGCTCAGAATAATCTTTTATTCATCTGTCAATTGTATCATGTTACAATGTATGAAGTAAACACGTCCTTCTCTGTAATTCCTTGCTTAGCCAAGATGATCTTTCTAATGATGATTTCCCCGTATTTAAAGAGGAGAATCCCCTCGATACAATTTAATCATCAAATTACATGTGCACATCTGAATCCTATTCTTAGTCAGTTCTAATCTCTATACTGGAATAGGATATCCTAGTCTCTCGTAACAGAATGCTATTACAATAGTTGAAATGGTGTTGAGTGAGGTGTAGTTTTTGCGGTTGGTGTAACAACTTCTTTATTTATCTTCTTGTTACTTATGTTGTATACTGTTTCAGCATCGTAAATCGTGGGTTGTTTCAACAACGAGATTTGCATTCTGACTGTTCCAGGAACATGGTCTCAAGAAGCAGTGATGGTTAATTCTGGCTCAAGGTGTAGATGTTGTGGTCAGTGTAACAGCTTCTTCTTTCTGTTATGTGAATTGTTGTTTCAACATCGTAGACCATGGACTATTCCAGCCATGAGGTTTGTGTGATTTTGACTGTTTCAGCAACGGGCCTTTAGACAACAACGATAATCTGTAGTTCGAACTGTTTCAACACTTATATATTTCTGATCGATGGTTAAGTATGACAGTAATGTAAAATTATATGCAAAACAAATTAAACATATAGAAAAGAGAAGAGACATTATATACCTTTGGAGAGATAGGGTAAGGTGATAATGTAAGCTTAAATGTGAGTGGAAAAAGGATGTAATGGTAGTAAAAAGTATGAACAAAAAAGTACATTACAGGGTCCTAACAATTGTTATCAAGGAAATATCATAGGTGATTTGTAGCATGATTGGGAATTGAATGGTTTATTGATATTCTATAAAATACCTTTTCCCAAAAATGGTAATGTGCACCATGATCTATGCAACAAATTATACTACATTTTCATGCAATTTAGTGAAGGACCCTCTTCAAATGGATTTCATGCTTTGATTCTCTCAAGGAGCATGGTTCTAGTATACCCATCTACATGAATTTCTATTTATACTTATTCAGTTCTAGAATGAAAATATTTTTTCTTTAATTGATGACAAACTAGGGGATTTTCTTAAAACAAATATGGCCTTTTTAATTATTCTAATATGAAAGTTGAAAAAAAATGTAGAAATGGATGTTCTAGAAGGTTTCCTTGAATTTATTAGTCCATCAATAGCAGGGAAGGAAATATGGAAACCAATGAACTATCAAAATATGTCATTCAACTATAGATAATGTTGTAACTATTACCACCTTAAGATTTACTATCCAAGAAAAAAACATGGGAAGACCAATGATGAAATCCATATGGATAATGCCACATATAACTTTGGTGATGTATTGTTAAAGTTAGTGTTGTTCCTGAGTCTGTACTAAGGCTTAAAGTACAGTGTCAAGGCATCCAAAAGTATGTAAAAGATAAATACGAAGATATATTTAACCTTCGGCATAGGAAAATAATGAAGGTATTTACGTTCTTGTTGTCTAGCTTCCAACTGCTCTTGAGCAGTTATATCACGCTCAATGGCTGCCCATGAAGGTTCTAATTCCTCCTGAGTATTAGCAGTTTTAAGGATTGTATCGAAAATATTCAAAGCGATATGAGTTTGATTAGAGAGTCCAGGTTGAATATTAGGTTGAGTTACTGCAGGGACAGTCATTGAAGGAATAGTAATAGTATGGAAACGATTAGGAAGAGATTTTAACGCTGTTTCAATTTGTTTTTTTAAGTGAATTTTTTGCATGAAGAAAAATGGGAATGCAAACTGAAGGCCTTTTCCCGTTACTATATTGCTTTTAGCAAAAGGTATGGAATAAGAGAAAAAATTCACTTAGCAGTAGATAACGTAAGGTTCCTGTCAATAGAAACTCACACATATGCAGAAGAAGAAATTGACACAGAAATAATTGACGTCGTGTAACTAAATATAAAATCCTGTAAATGTAAATTGGTCTTACACCTGCTGATAGCTGGTGAAGAGGAAAGACAAGAAACAATTACAGAAATTTAAAATCCCTTCACTATAGTAGTGGTCGTACTAAGTTATAGTGATACACATCAATTATGTAGAGCAAAATGAAAAGAAACAAAGAACATAACAAAACAAACTTGCAACACAGTCGTGACGGAATCAAGAATCTTCAAATTTGTTGTATTAACTCCTCCAATGCAAAAAATACATTACAATGTTTGCCAAAAATTCCAGCCTCCGGATCTTCTTTTGGTGATCTATTTATACAAATTTTCCCTCTCCTACTCCTATTTTCAAAAAAGGTGCCAGATGTCCGCCTCTACGCAACTTAGTGCATATTATACATCTGTCCTTAAACTGGATACAGGTTGTGAAAGTTCCGCTTGGCAGCTGTGAGGAGTGAAAACACTCCATCTCTTCTACTTGATTTTCAAAAAGGGCCAGGTGCTTGTCTTTGCATAGACTCAATGCATATCCTACATCTGTCCATGAATTGAGTTACAAGCTGTGAGGGCTCTGCCTGACAAATGGCTTCGGCAAAGTAGCACTCTTGGGCTAATTGTGGAAGTCTATTCCCCATATATGCATCAACCATATCAAGAGCCCCGAGTTGTGTGTTGGGCTGAATTAAATGTTCATCAATCTGAGCCATGTTTACCTTGTCTATCTAAGAGATCTCTGCCAAATTTTTCTCATTTTTCTCCTTCATGTCGAGGGAGATCCGCTCTAAATTCATCTGCCTTAGCGTCTCTGTTTCACCCCCACTTTCCATCCCCAACAGTTCACCATTTATGGATTTGAAAGTTTCTTCTCGTGAATTTGTCACTTTTTGAGCCTGCTCCTTGCTTAGAGTAATATCATGCTCCCAATTTTTTAACAAAATATTTCCCCTAGTCTGTTCAGCAATGGTGAGCCCAGAAGACCCTGCTGAAAACCTATTGTTGGTGGTTATCACTGCTTCTTGGAAGGCGATCCGAGCAACTTCGGTGTTTCTTTCCTTGACAATCAGATTCTCAGAAATCTGATGCATTAATAGGCAATCTCCTCGAAATTCCCCTACTTTGTTTAGAAGACTCAGTTGAGCAGAGGAGATCTGGCTCCGAATATCAGTTGCTCAGGATTTAATGATCTCGATGTCAATCGCCTTGCTTTCTGTGACCTCCAGCTGAGCCTGTAGCTGTGTAATCGTATCCCTCTGCTGGCCCGATTGCACCTGACCATCTCAAATTGTAGAATTTGCTTGTTCCAGCTTGGTCTTGAGGACTTCAATTTCTTTCTTGTCAGCCAATCGGGCCAACTCGATTTCTCCGCTTGCTTGACTCTTAGCGCTTTCTTCTGCCGAAGCCACCCTGTCCTCAAGAGTCTTGATCAGACGATTCTTTACTTTGAGTTGCTTCTTTAACATTTCAACCGAGAATTGATTTGCCGTTGCATACGCTCCTAGCGTTCCTGCAATTTCTGTGGCAAATTAATCTTTCCTTTTATTCATCCCATCGGTCATCACTTTGAATTTTTTAATAGTGGACTCTCCCTCTTGATAAAATTCTCGCTTCACCACAACTTTCCTCTTTTTTTCAAAGAAGAATTCATTAGGAGGGAGTTCCTCTGCCCTTATAGGTCTCAGTTCTTCACCAAATATCCATCCCTCGCTAACGCCTCCCTGTGCCGACTGCAAGGGTGTGACAGAGGTGATGGGTTGCTCGATCTGCTTCGCTCCCTTCCCTGGTGTGTTGAGTGGATCTTTCTCTTTCGGGGGGTCAGAGGTCTTCGTCCCTGCCTCTGGATTCTGAGTTTCTGGTGGGTCTGTGTATTTTATTTCCACCTCCAGACTATGCTCCTTGGGAGGATCAGTAAAATCTTTTTCTGTTTCGGGATTCTCTTCCCGCTCAGGACTCTTCTCTTTCTCGAGATTTTTCCCTGTTTCGGGATTCTTCTCCTGCTTCCCTTCCTAACGTTTTTTGGGGTTAGAGGTTTGCCCCTCAGAACTTTCAGCCTCTTTTTCTTTATCCTTGGAAAGTCCCAAACCTCCCAGCACCATGAGGAGACATCGTTTCCTATGCTCCTGAAATTTTAAAACTGAGGTCCTGTCTTCGGGAGCTAAGGATCTGATTCGAAATTGCACCTCCGAATAGGACCTCGCCCCTCGGAAAACATCATCCAAGGGTGAACATTCATGTTCGAACCTCTTTAATCCACAATTCCCCAAATGAGTGCTTACGATCCCCTGAGGATCATGCTTCTTGTACTCGATAGAGACTAAGCTCAAGTCTTCTATGGCTGCAGCTTCAGCCTTAGCATGTCCAAAATCTAATAAGGAATAGGAATTAAGCCGAACAGGAAAAAACGACCATACCTTTTTTTATGACACTTTGAGCTCTTTGCTTACTCCGTCGATTACTGTTTGTCACACAATCTCGCGACAGGCCATCTTGTCGGGGATGAAAAGCGGCAGCGCCAGAGGAGGGATAGTTGCTCCGAAAACTCTAAGATAGGAGAATTCGTCTTCAACGTACCAGACTGCGATATGACTCAAATTCGTAGCAATGCTATCAGATACGTGGGGCGGAAAAAGACCAAAAATGGCGACGTGCAAGGGAACCATCACCCAGTTGAAAATCTCATAAATAAACTTATTTGCGTTATTTTCCCACAGCTTATCGTGGTACTCATGAACAGTCCTCTCTTGGGTTGGACTCCAAGCCCAATTCATCAAAGGAAAAGGCGTCATGGAGCATATTGCATCCATGATATACGCGGACATGAAGAATCCGGATGGTTTCCTGGCTGCCTTCTGCTCCCGGTACTCGGTGACCCTGTTGAACAAATTATCGGAGAGCATTTTTGCCCAATTGAATGAGGAACCTTCTTCTACCCAAAAGATGAGAGGTACCCACTGGACATAAAAATGCGCAGTATCCTCCCATCCGAAAAGACGACAAGTCATCATCGCCACATACATATAGTTTGGCTCCAACAAAGAAATCGAATACACACCCTTGTCATTCACTCTGAATGTCGAGGAACGAGACACCCAATCTTTTATCAAGCCTGGCACGGTTTTGTCAAATTCTTCGCACTCCTTCTTTTTGAAGTCCGCTAGGAATTATTTGCCATATGTGTATTTAGAGGTTGCTGGGAGCTTATACATAGACTGGATATGCTCGGGCCTAAAAGTCCCAATCATGGTCTGTCGGTCATTTATGATAGTTCTGGAAGGCAGGTCGATGTGATCCAATGCCCATCGGATCATGTCGTAGTATGGGAGCAACCGAGGTCTGGTTGCAACCAGGTGCATTCCCGACTGAACAATTGTCTTTTACTTAGTGTTCAGGTCATCCTTCAGAATATCATAGTTATAGTCATCAGAGTCTGAACAGTTTACCAACTTGGATTACAAGATATCTGAAATAGATGACCAGGTGGATACTGAGCCGCCCATCTGAGGTGAAGTATCTGAGATGTTTTCCAGACCCTGTGTTGCAACTTCGACATTTTCTTTCACTGCTCTCCTTGGCGCCATAGCTGAAGCTTTCTTTTTTTCTCTTCTGCAATATACCTATGTATACATGCGGGAATGAGTTTCCTCGGAGAAAGGTGAGCTCTGTGCGTTTATGAAAAATGTTAAAAAGGAGTGAAACTCTTGTATATATTTGAAAACTCTGTACCCTTTGAATAAGTCTGTCAAATCGCACATAAAACCAAATTAAATGCATAAATCCGATCTTATTTATTTGTGGATTTACCCTAAATCTTCATTAATTTCATCAATGTTCGGCGGCTTGACAGGAAATCAGATCATGGAGAGTAAGTAAATCCCTCATGAAGTGTGCCAACATCGATGCGTGGGACGTATCTCTCTTAATTTCATTTTTCTAGAATTTCAAATCTTAACGATCTAAAGATTTTCTCGCCTTTCGCCACATCGCAAATTTCCCTTTAACGTTTTGACTTTATAGCTCGCGAGATTGCGAGTTCCGATTTTAGTTTAATTACCAATAACCGTGATTTGGCGGATCCTTAATTATATAATTAAATTAATCGCCATATTGCGAATCGAGAATTCAAAGACAAACCTTTGGGAGATTGATATGCCGAGTCGCGATGTCACGATGTGGCGATAATTAAGGCTCGAATTAAGAGAAGGAAATTTAGATTAGGCGATTAATTAATCTTTCCATAACTATGTCGCAACTTCACGAATCGGAGTCTTGGACACCTTCAATTTATGAAATAAAATGCCGAGCGACGATGTGCCGAGAACCAAATTTGACCGTGGTTACCCTTTTTACCTTTGGTTCTGGACTAAGGTTATCAAATAGTTATCGCGTTCTTGGCTCTCAGGGTTGTAAAAACAAAAATTTAGGCTCGACGAATGCCAAGGCACGAAATACCAACGATGTCTAATCAAGGGTTAAAGGTTTTACCATAGTCAATGCCTTGGGTGAAAAATATGAAAAACGAGTTCGCAGTTTTGCGACTCGGGACTTGCGAATTCAAAAATTAAAGTGTCCGACTTGCGATATTTGACTTGCGATATTCCAAAATAAAACAAAAAGGCAAACATATTTGCGAAAAATGGATCTTTTCTTTTGAAAGTGAAAAAGCATCGCTATTCAGGCGACAAGATTTCAGAGTCTTATGATTTCGGAAAGGAAAGAAAAACAACTTTAGATTTCAAGTATCAAACGTTTAGAATTGCGCGAGGTGAAAAAATAGGGGCAGCTCCAACAGTTAGTTTCTAAATTTAGTAAAGGGAAGAGGAAGAAAGATGAAGTGAAATCCTCTCAAATCTCAATTCCTCTAAAACAAATCTCAAATATAGTTTCCCCAGATTGAAATAGATTTGGAACATAACCATTATCATCCCGGGGATCATTTGGAGAGATTGAAAGATACCCTAATGCAAATTGGAGGGAATTATTTGGAAAAGTTTGTAACCTAATTCAAAATTACCAGTCATTTTTGACTCCTCTCCATTCAATAATTTGATGCCTTAGGTTAATGCATTTCTTCCCACTCAAAATAGACAATACTCTCCTCTAAATTTATCCTATAATATCAAGTATGTGGAGCTTATCTATTCTGGACATAAATAAGATACTACACCATATCCCAAATTCCCATATTAGGTGAGGTAGAGCTTATTCCTGTAGAGTCATCCAAACTTGTTATGGGCAAGAGGGAAATATTTTGAAATCCATTATTCAAGAGGAACAAAAATCCCAAGTTGATAAAAAAAAATACTATTATAGGGGCTCTTAGAGTTATGAAATCACCGAAGCGAGGTAATAAATGAAATTAAGCTCCTACAACATCAAGGGCTTCAGCAGCCCCTGAAATAAATCCTCATTTTAGAGATTGATCTTCAAATTTTGTACATATATATTTTTCTATGGTGCCATCATGTCTAAATTTCTTGAAGGAAGTTCCATATATGGTAGTTTTTTGTTTTCATCTTGGAAAATATTTGTATAGGTTGGAATTGTTCCTTCATTCAGAAAAAATGAGGTAATCTCTTCTTCTTCAATCTTAGTTACTGTCTTTTCCCAATAACTAAAGAAACCAATTGACATATTCAACACTTATGGCTAGCTTATGGAAAATAATATTTTTGGGTCTCACTATCTATCTCAGATATTTTTACTCCAACCATTCCATCATTGGAGGAGACCTAAACTACACAGCTTCTTGTACATAAATTTGGCATCCATTGAGATGTGATGAATATGGAACAATTGGGAGCACTATAAAAGGAAAACAAATTGATGGGCAAGGAGGAGGCCAAATGGAAACAAAAAATATTGTGAGTTGGTTAGCCAAAGGATATTTTAATATTTGTTTTTTCCATTATCAATCTATCTAGATGAAATCCCAAAACATAATATGGATAGTGAACAATCCAAATGGAATGGAATGTAGGTAATTCAAGAAATTTTAGGAAAAGTAGTTAGGCATTTCATACATAATTTTCAGGGCAGGTAGTTAGAACCTCTTGTAAGATCCTTAAGGAATTTTCGTATAGAATTATATCTCTCTATAAAGAAATATTCAAAATCATCTAAAAGATTATTTCCTACAAAATTAAACCCTTTCTCTCTAGAGACATGTCATGTGAACAGTTCATATTCATGAATGGTAAACAAGTTCATGATTCCATTGATATAGCATGAGAATATCTCCACCTTATGAAATATAAAAAACTCCAAGCCTTTGCACTCAAAATCAATCTTTATAAATCTTTTCATCGTGTCAAATAACATGATATCTAAGTTTTACTCTTATCCAATTCGAATTTCATCCCCGTCTCATTTCTTGGATTGTATAAGGCTTCTTCATCGTTGAAATTTGTTTCCTAATAAATGGCTCTACTTCTCCCTTTTTCAAACATTCCAAAAAATTCTATAAAGGATTCCATGTTTCCCCTCTTTTATTCATTCTAAATAGACAGTGTTAGAAAAACAATAACTAGGGAGAAAGAGGTGGGAGACATTATAGGTATCAAGGTAGTTAAATATCTATTCATATATCATATCATAATTATAGATCCTTAAAGAGTAATCCTAAAGGGATCATTAGGAATAGAATATCTGGTGATATATAATCGGACATGAGTTAAAGACTGTTGGAGGAATTTCTATTTTCAGCACACTAGTTCAGTGGGAGTTAACTGACTAGTTCTATTTTAGACTTACTAATTTTAGACCATCACTATTATGCATGCATTCCTAATTATAGGATGCCATTGCCTATATGAGTGAAGATCACTCACTCATTAAAGAAATAATAATATGCATTGATTCACATTCTTTATATTGTATCTATCTTCTTATTCTTGATAAGATTTGTTTGTGTATGATTTAGCTAGGTCTTTGTGCAGGTTTCCATGAAACACTTCCATGGTATCAGAGTTGAGCTGCTTTGAGCAACCTCGACAAGCTAGAGAAGAGTGAAATAGGATTTAATTATTGAGTAAACCTAGTTTTTTCCATCGTTGTAGCCTATTCCTATAGAAAGGTGTGGCAATAGGAATTGTGGAAGCCTATACACAGTCAAGGTGCGATATCATCGCACTTTATTCTTCACCTATGGTGTGATGGTTCCTAGGGTGTGATGATTCGACATAGTCACACTGAATCCTTCTTTAGGGTGCGACGATTTAGTCTACCATCCAGAAAATTGGTTTTCTACGGTAAAATAGAAATATCTCGAAATCCATGATCTCGATCAGCCTAAAAGTTTGACCAGAGACATATAATAGGGATGCTCAAGCTCACCAAACATCTCCAAAACCCACATCATAGTTTAGGAGATATATAGGTTTTATCATATCTATAGCTTCCATAGAATCGTCTGTCATATCTCGGAATCCACGATCTGGGTTTTCAATAATTTTTTAGAATCAATAGCAGGGATGGAGACGATGAAAATTCTTGAATAACGTCTAGTGATAATAATCACACCATACAACTATTTCCATTCGAACTCGAAGGCTGCATTCCAACTAAAAAGAAAATGACTATATAATTTGGCGATGGCGACAAAAACAAAACCTACATCAGCGCTTGAGAAGACCAAATGGGAGAACCGTAAGGATGAGGCCACGTGACTACCTCTTTAGTTAATATCCACTGATTTATGGTTTCATGTTTCCGCATGCAAGACTCAAAATGAGATCTAGACCACCTTGGAAGGACTCTTTGGAAAGCAGGATGAGATGTGAGGTCATATGTTTGATGTAGAATTGAATACCTTATACCCTAAAAGTTTTGATAATATACAAGATTTATTTACTAAATTTAAATATTTGATATTGATCTTGGGTGAATGTGGTATTGACAAGTCTACACAAGATAAACAACTTACTCTAACAATCTTGTCCAAGCTCGGACTAGAATATGATGTATATGTCTCCAATTTCCATTTTGGCAGATGTATTTTTGGAACAAATTGGAAAATGACTATGATGGCTCAATTCATTGATTCTATCACATAAGAGAAGAAAACAATCATATAGATGGACCTCTTGAAGGATCCCAAAGCACATTCACTCATCATGCATGATGGAAAAGGATCATCCAAATAGAACGCGAAGGAGAAATAGATCGAGGAGGGATATTCCAAACCCATTAATGATTCTTCATGTTCCAAATGTTGGGTATGTGTTATATTGTTTGCATGAGTTTCTTTCTTGGGAAACATGTCACATATTTAGGTGTTTTTTCGACACATGGTTTTTTGCCGATGGTTTTCTATTTACGGTTAAATAATTAGGGTTGTTGAATAATCCGGGTCATCGGGTTACAGTTTTTGATGCCACTAGATCCTATATGTATATTGTATTGTAAATAATGTATCATGATGAATGAATATAAAATATGCTAGTTTTCCCAGTTTGGGCTTTCAGGGGAAAAATATTGGTGTAATGTTTGTATTTTCCATTGTATCTTTTATGTTATTTTACTAAAAATATGTTTGCAGTGAATATTGTACAAGGTTAAAATCTACATTTGGTGTCAGAGCTTTGTTGGCTTCAGGGGGACACCTTTGTGGTAAAGGGTTTGGTTCAAGACTGTGATAAGCCTTGTTACAATGGGATATCTGTGGTATCGATTTTTCAGGTGAAAAGAAATGGAAATCAATTTGAAGATGGAGATAGAGAAGTTTAATGGGAAACATTTTCATCTCTAGAAGCTCAATATGTTAGATCAGTTGGTGGAAAAATATCAGTGGATCATGGTAGATCCAGGTACTGTACCTACAGGAAATTCAACAGATGACTGGAAAAATTGGATTGGCAGGAAAGAGAAAAATTTGACTATGTCTCTCAGATTCAGTATTACTGAATGTGTTAGAGGAAGATACAACCAAGGATTTATGGGATAAGTTGGGGAATTTGTATCAGTATAAGTCCCTAGTGAATAAAATATTCCTAAGAAAGAAGTTGTATAACCTAAGGTTGAGAGATGGAGACTCAATGGCAGAGCATTTGAACGCCTTAAATACTATGGTAAGTCAGTTAGTATCTGTTGAGATCAAAAATTCAGATGAAGATAAATGTATCAGTTTACTGTGTTCTTTACCAAACTCATGGGATAGTATGGTTCTATCCATAGTTAGTAATACAACTTCCTTGAAGTTTGATGAAGTGGTCGCATCTTTTTTTTTTGGAGGAGATGAGATGGAATAATATGGAAGGACAAAGCACTAACACATTACTTGCAAGAGGATGTTCCCAGGAAAGAAATATATCTAAGTTATCAAGTGGGAGATATTAGTCTAAGGGTAGATATAAATCTCTTGTAAAGTTTGTAAAGGTATTTTGGTGATGTGGAAAAGAAGGGCACTACAAGAAGCATTGTAGATCCAAAGTTGAGAAAAATAAGGGATCTGAAGAATCTCCTTCTACAGAAAAAAATACTTCCAAGGAATAAGGAGGGGATGTGTACATGGTTTCTTCAAGCACACATGTAGATCATGAGGCATGGTTGGTTGACTCTGGTGCATCCCTTCATATGACTCGCCAAGGGAGTGGTTCTACGAATATGAAAGGTATGATGGAAGTAATGTTTTATTAGGTGATGAATCGAAAACCAAAATCATAGGATGAGGAAAATTGAAGTTGAGGCTCATAGGTGGAAGGATTAGAACACTTCCTGGTGTTCTTAAAATCCCAGGTTTGGCAAGAAATTTGATTTCTTTAAGAAAAATGGACTATGCAGGGGTAAAACCAATATTTGTGAAGGAAACTTGCAGGGTGGTTGAAGGAGCAATAGTGTTGCTAAAAGTAGTTCGTTTTGGAACTCTGTATAATATGCAAGGAAGAACTATTAGAGATCGGTGTAATAGTTCCATTGTTCCTAATATTGGAGTTGAGGATGAAATAAATCCTACAGTCTCTACATAAAAGGTTATGTCGTGGCATCAAAGACTAGGTCATATCAAAAATAAAGGTCTTCGACTACTACATGTAAAGGTATGGTGGAAGGTATGTCTAATTGCTCTCTGGATTTTTATTTCTCTGAACATTGTCTATATGGGAAGCAGAATTGGGCAACATTCCCCTCTAGTGCAACGAGGGTAAAAGGAATTTTATAGCTAGTTCACAGTGATGTTTTTAGATCTGTGTCAATCCCATCATTGGGAAAATCTGTGTACTATGTCACATTTATAGATGACTTCTCAAGGAATACTGGGATATATTTCCTCGAGAAGAAATCTGAAGTCTTTGATAGGTTTAAAGAGTTTAAGGCTCTTCTTGAAAATCAAACAGAGAAAATATTTAAGGTGTTGAGGATATATAATGGAGGATAGTTTTGCAGGAATGAATTTGAATAATTTTGTAAGAAGTTTGGTATAGCAAGGAAGAAGACTACTCCACACACACCTCAAAAAAATGGAGTTGCAGAAACGATGAACAAGGCGTTGATGGAAAAAACAAGGCGCATGCTCAGTGGTGTCGGGTTAGGGTAAGAATTATGGGCAGAGCCAGTGGGTACTGCATGTTAACTGGTCAATAGATCACCCTCATTAGCATTGGATGACAAGACTCCACAAGAGGTATGGACTAGTAATGAACCTTCTCTCACACATCTTAAGGTATTTGGTTATGATGCATATGTTTATGTTCCAAAGGAAAACAAGAGTAAGCTAGATATGAAGGATGAAAAGTGTATCTTTATTGGATATAAAGATGGTCTCAAAGGTTATAAGATTTGGAACCTAGAAACTAAGAAGGTAGTGTATAGCCAAGATGTGGTATTTAGAGAAATGAAGGAAGTTGTTAAACATGAAGTCCTACTAGGTAAGGAAGAACCAAATAAAATAGAGTTTGATTTAAAGGATGATGAATTAGAATCTACAAAAGAACAAGAATTAGAAGAAGAAGATTGTCATACTCCAATATTGAGGATATCGGTTCGAGAAAGAAGGCTATTGGAAAGGTATACTCCATCTAATTTTTTTTCAAATTTTTCTTTCTCTATTACTGATGATGATCCTAGATCTGTTAGGGAGGCAATGGATTCAGAGGATGGAAATATCTGGAAAAGGGCCATGGACAAAGAAATGACATCTTTGGATAAGAATGAAGCCTGAGATCTAGTGGAGTTGTCGACTGCAAGAAATCCCATTGGCAGCGAATGGGTATTTAAAAATAAGATGAATGCAGAAGGAATAGTGGAGAAATACAAAGCTCAATTAGTAGCAAAGGGTTATTCCCAGGTTGAGGGAATTGATTTTGGTGATATTTTTTCTCCTGTTTCCAACTTAACCTATATAAGATTTATGTTATCTATTGTTGTTTCATTTGATTTTGAGGTAGAACAGATGGATGTGAAGACAACATTCCTACATGGGGATCTGGAAGAAGAAATCTACATGAAGTAACCTAAAGGTTATGCTGTGAATGGAAAGAAGGATTTGGTATGCAAGATGAAAACGTTTGTGTATGGTTTAAAACAACCACCAAGGATGTGGTATAAAAAATTTAAAACTTATATGTTTGGACTTGGCTTCATAAGAAGCAAAGAGGATCACTATGTGTACTTCAAATTAATTGGTGATCATTTGATTTATTTGGTCTTGTATGTGGATGACATGTTGTTGATAGGAAAAAGCAAGGAGATTATCCAGGATGTGAAAACTTAGTTGTCCTCTAAATTTGACATGAAGGATCTTGGTGCTTCAAATTTCATTTTGGGCATGGAAATTAAAAGATATC
>ML820483.1:113123-131495 GCA_009831015.1 Picea engelmannii | reverse complement strand
GTGCCCCCTATCTCCCACCTTATTTAGCATCTACATAGATGAGCTAGAGTCCTTTTTGCATGATCATATCCAAGACAGTGATTGGTGCCTCCTCCACCGAGCTTTGATATCTATCCTACTCTTTGCTAACAATGTGGTAGTCTTGGCCTCATCCCTAGAGGATCTACAGAGACAACTAGATGCTTTGGCATTTTTGTGACCTTCAACTATTGACAATCAACCTAGGTAAAACCAAGGTTATGATCTTAAATGGGTCAAAGAAGGTTCTTCTGGATCACCACATATTTTTCAAAGGGAAGGAGATTGAGATCACTAGCACCTATACTTTGGGGTGCATTCTCAGGGCCTCGCTTTAGTTTGAGACATGCTCTTTAATCCTGGGTCAACAAGGGTTACGAATCCATTCTCAAGAGGCAATGCTTGTGGCACCATTTTCAAGACATATCGTCCAAGAAGTCCCATACCCTTCACTAGCCCATAGTACATTATCGCTTAGAGGTTTGGGGGCCTTGTTTGCTAAAGTTTGGTTAAGCTTAGACCAAGAGAGTGCAGACCCTTCTCCTTTGACGCATCAACAGATGCAAGTAGACAGTACCTCAACCCATCATTCTTGCAAAGTTTGATGCTCAACTCCTCCGACTTGAGACAGTCTTCGGCCTTGTTTCACTTCTACATTGCATCTGGAGTTTCATCGACTCAGCAAAGGGATGGGACCAATATCCATACTTGGCCTATCGTTCGTCAAAGTCCATTGTTTTAGCTATCCCTCCCAGCCATGCTCGATGTTGGTTTGCAAGTATCTCATATCTTTTGGAGTTGGTGAGTATTTCAATGGGTCGTCATCCTCTGTTCAGATATTACCTGGATGCACCAGGCCTCCTCTTACCTACTAGGAAGAAGTTGAATAGGATCACCCAAGACGACATTTATAGGTTGTTTGTGCAAGACATCTGGCTAGACCCTCAAGGTGGGTTATGCCCGAAGATGGCCTTCTAAGATGAGCACTTCATGGGGGTGAGGGACCAACTCATCATCCAAACCCCGTACGCATCCTGTCATTGGATGCACTCTCTTCATATTCCCCTCAAACAATTTCGAGTTGGCTCACATAGACTTCGGTTTTCAGGTAGATAACCAAATTGACCAATTAGACAGGATTTGCCAGTTGTGCCATCTTCATGAGTTCCAAACAAAGGAGCACTTTATCTTCCGCTACCCCAACTACTATGAGATCCATGGGCGATTCCATTGTCTATTCAAGGGGGCACCGACAGTCTCAAGTTTCTTCTAGTACCCTAACCAAAGATGCCTAGCCTTGCACAAGCAAGAGGCCTTTAGGCTCCATTCCCATACTTTTCAACGTCCTCCTAGACCAAATTCCACCCAAAAAATCACTTCTTTCTTTACGGTGCTCCCATCGACTAGGGGCACCAAGATATAGATTGATAGCAACATCGCTTCCGACTCTAGATCAATGCAAACATAAGCAACCATCCCCTCTCCCTAAAGACCTTAACAACATTGCCAAACCAGATCCCTTACCAGCAAGCAGATGAGACCACCCAAGCTTCAACAGCAGGTGGCCCCTTCGATACAGCATCCCAATGGGTTGTCCAAATTCTCCCCTAGCTATTCCTCTAGACAACATTCGATCTTGAGTTTTCTCCATTCGGCCATATATGTTAGGAGAGATGGATTTGGTGGACCATGACATACCTACATCATCATTATTTTGTTTTTCAGTTCCTAGATCCATCCCCTCTATACATCTCCCTCCCAGTGTGATTGCTCGTGCTCAAAGTTAAGGGTTTTTCAAGCTTTAGCACAAATTCATACTTTACTTTATGTAACTTGCTTTATATAGGAGCCATTTTGGTGCTCCCACTATGTGATGACATCATTGTACTCTACAATCCCATTGACCTACATTTGTGGTCATTTCTTGGACATTAATAAAATTATCTTATCTTATCTATGCTCAATAGCCATCCTTGATACCTGGTCCTTGTTGGGTTCTGAATTGTACCCAATAGTGATTTTGTTTGCTAGATTCAAAATCATTACTTCATTTCTATCGTCTATTTTAAATAATCTAGTGATTTGTCTTCACATATATGTTCTAGGGTCCATCTCCTTTCACATAAATGACAAATATTTCCCTTCTTTATTAATTCTAGCCATCATCTTTGGGAATCTTCAAATAACTTGTCAAATCTGTCCCTATTTCCTATTAATTTGTCAACTTTTTTCCCTAGTTCTTTCTGCGACTTCACAATTCTATCCATATTTTGTGTGGCACTATCAGCTTCATCTTCATAACAATAACCCTCTGCTTGCGCTTCGTCATTATTACCCATTTTTGGGGTTGGTTTTTTTCCTTGTGGACTTTAATTTTCATATAATCTTAGTTTATATATAGTGTATATAAAGTTTTTAAGTTAATTTTTTTGAAAAGGTAAGCTTTTGTCAAAGAAAAAGGTTGCCTTTTGTGTCTAGTCCTTCCTTTGTAATAGTGCACAAGATAATTCTTGATATCATTTATCTTCCTCGGACCACATCCTAATTACAACTCTTAATTTTGATTGAGCTTGAGATATTTCACCTATATGCCACCTTCAACTCAAGCCATTGGCCACTAGATTCTCCTTTCCTTTCTCATAGTTATAGTTACACAAAAATTCCACCCAATGCCACTGCCCAGCATTCATCTTATCTGAATTTTCAAAGTATAAAAGATATTTTTTTATGGGTGTACAACCTTTAGCAAAAGTGTATGGATTGTACAGAAGGTCAAAATCACAGAGTTCAAAAAAGCGATTGTACAGCTAGCAGATGACGACGACTAGTACAGAATCATATTGCTTAATGACAGCTATGTACAACGAGTGTACAACTAGAGATGGCGATGGTTCATACAATTTGTTCATCTATGTGTGGTGTACAGAAATTATGATTGAATGACAGAATGATGGCACATGGTAAGCTATTTGATGGTTGTATGGTCCAATAAAACTGTTGTACAAATTAATTGTACAAATCAGCTGCATTGATGACCCAAGCATGTAGAATTAACCCACGAAATTGGCTCTGATACCAAATGCAGTAAACAGATTCTTGTTTATTACTGATCAACAGAAGATTTCTGAAATTAGAAAAAATATATTGCATAATACATGTGTTGATGTGTGATCCTCTTCCTCTTTCCCGAGATGGTCCATAGGACCTAGGAGAGACTATGAAGATGGGCATGACCACATTGTGTGATGTACCCCCTTATGCAGTGATGATAAAGTTTATTGGTCACCTTGAGATTCATATGGACACGTTTTGCCACTAAGAAAACCCCTTGATTGATCTTCACCCTTGGTTTTTGAGTTTGGGTATGAGTGGGGTTTTTAATTTTGTTTTAGGGTTTTGTAATGATTAAATTAGCAATATTAATTAATATTTAATGTGACATATTGGTTTAATATTTATATTAAATAATATGTCATTATATTAATTAATATTTTATTAACCTGAGCCCTAGCCTAAAACTATAAATTAGAACCCTACCTCACTATTCCCTCACACACTTACTCTCATTCCTCTTCAAGGTTGAGGCTACCTCAGTATTGGTTTCTTCTCAGATCTGCGGCCTTCCTAGCTAGACAGTCCTCCTCAGACTTGCGGCCTCCTTTACTCTATTGTATTGTGTTGGAAGTTCTTAGCTTGGAGCTATTTCTGTTGGAGGGTTACTTGCTGAAGATTTTTCTACTGCTAGGTCTATCCTATCTTCCAGTTCATATCTGTTCTAGCAGCCGGCCTTTTTATTTGTGTGAGATCTACTTGGTATAGCAGTCGACCCTTTTTCTCTATGTGAGATCCGTGTGGTATTGCAGTCGACACCTTTTCTCTGTGTGAGTTCTACTCTCCTAGTCGTCTTCACTACTGTAGGTTGTCGTCCAACCCTTTGTGTACAGATCTGGAGCTAGTGAGGGTCGTGGTTGTTCTTCCAGGCTCCTTCATTGTTGCCACACTTTCTTTAGCAGCCAGATCCATCCCTATGTGTGGCTGATATAAGGGTTTTCTATTTAAGCAAACTATTTGGGGGTTTTGTCACTTTTCCCTGGGGTTTTCTCTTTTGGCAAAACAGTCCTATAATCTCCTTGACAGAGATCAAACCCTAAGTGGTTGATCTATGAGCCTAAACTAGATCTAAGCATATCACAGAGGTTTACATTCACTTGTGTGCCAAGCACTTTTTTCATTGTTCAAGAGGTAAATCTCAGATGTAAGAGTTATTTAAAGCTCAGATCTACTAGTTTTACATACTCAGAAATAATTGTTGTTTTCAGATCTACTAGTTTTACATGCTCAGAAATATTTGTTGTTTTAGATCTATAATTGTTGTTTTCAGATTTACTGTATTTCTTATGTGCCTCCGATCAAAAATCTTTATTTAGATCTGTTGTGTACTTGTTGATCTAGTAAACAGAAAAAAATTTAAAAGTATTATTTATGGTCTTTTCCCTATTTCTAACATGGATTCAGAGGTTAGGGCGTGAAAAGAGCTCAAGAAATGCAAACTTGAGCCTGCGTAGATCCATATTGTTAGGGTTTGTTTTGCAGATCAACAGCATATCTTTTACTAAACTGATCCAGAACTCTGCATGGCCTCCTCTTCAATCAAAGTTGAAGATAGACTTGTTGGGGCCTCCAACTTCAATGCTTGGAAGTGCAGGATACTCAACATCCTTGAAGAGAGTGATCTGGAAGAGCTGATTACTAGGGTAATTGAAGAACCCACTTCAAACACGGTCGGAGCAGCATATAGGAAGAAACAAGCCAAAGCTAAAAGAATCATTTTTTATTCTGTTAAGGACAGCATGATGCCCATCATTGGTCATTTAAGGACTGCCAAAGATTGTTTTGATGCTTTAGCAAATCTCTATGAAAAGAAGGCACCAACTCAGAAGAGAATATTGAAGAAACAACTACGTACTTTGAGGATGGGAAAAGATGAAACAATTGTTGTCTTCTTCTCCAAGATTGCTCAAACCAGAGATCAGCTTATAGCAATAGGAGTTGTTGTAGATGATGATGACCTTGTGCAAACTATAGTTGATGGACTCCCTAAGTCATGGAGAGTTTTTCTCACTTCAATCAATGGAAGAGAAGCTCAACCTAACTTTGACAAATTATGGCATGATTGCTTAGAAGAAGGAAGACTCAAAAGCAGAAATGAACATTCAATCCTAAGAGATCATGCCCTTTCAGCGAAAGCCAAGAAATGGAAGAAGTTTCTTCAATCTAAAGGCAAAGGTAGGAAACCTCAAGGTAAGTTATCTCATCTTAATCCTCATTTATCTAAAGTAAGATGTTTTAACTACAATAAGCTAGAACATTATGCAAAAGATTGCAGGAACCCTCCCTCTCAGCAGAGAAGAAAAGGAAAGTTCCAAGCCTCAGTTGCTACTGAAGAGGCTAAGCCTCAACAAGAACCTCAAAGAAGACAAACCAGGGCAGCCACCAAAGAGCAAGAACAACATCAAGAATATTATCTCATCTCAGCTCTTTCTAGCACTATAACCAAGTCGGAGGAGATTTGGTTAATGTACAACGGTGCCTCCAAACACATGACAGGTTTCAAACAAAATCTTGCAAACTATCGGAATAAGAAATTCAATGTAAAGGTAGAACTGGGTGATGATGGTACTTATGACATAAAAGGTTTTGGATCTGCTTCTTTCCAACTTCAATCAGGTAATATCTTTCATATTGATGAGATTCTTTATGTTCCTGGTTTAAAGAAAAATCTAATCTCAATTGCAGTGTTAGAAAGCAAAAGATACTCAATAGCCATCACCAAAGGGAAGGCTCTCATGTGGCCTCCAAATGGAGACCTGAGCATTGCTATGACTATTGGAACTCATGAGAGTGGACTTTATAAAATAGCAGGTCAAGTTGTTCAAGCACTAGCTCACGAGATGATAAATCCCTGTGAGCTCTGGCACAGAAGGCTTGCACATCTCAACTACAACGCACTTCCAGGTTTGCAAAAGATGGTAACAGGTATGCCAGTATTTTCTTTTGAGCATGATAGTGTTTGTAGAGGTTGTGCACTCAGTAAGAATATAAAGAAACCCTATGATCACATCAATAGAAAATCTAATGGCATTCTAGATCTAATTCATTCTGATCTTTGTGGGCCCATGACTACTCCATCTATGAATGATTGTATTTATTATATCATTTTTATTGATGATTGCTCTTGTAAAACTTGGATTTACTATTTAAAGACTAAAGATGAATCTTTCAGCAGATTTCAAGATTTCAAGAATCTTGTTGAAAATCAAACAGGCAGACACATCCGGGTTTTCAGAACAGACAATGGTAAAGAATTTGACTCCTTCAAATATGATGAACTCTGTCGGGCTTCTGGGATTAAGAGGGAGCTGACTGTGTCGTATAATCCCCAGCAGAATGGGGTCGCAGAAAAAAAGAACAGAACTATCTGTGAAGCAGCGAGAGCCATGATGTATGACCAGAACTTACCATTATCTCTTTGGGCCGAAGCTGCCAGTACTGCAGTCTACATTCAAAACAAAGGTCCACACAAAGCTCTTGAAGCGAAAACTCCAGAAGAAGTTTTCACCGGTATAAAGCCTTCAGTTGATCACTTGAGAATCTTTAGCAGTCCAGTCTATGTTCACATTCCAAAAGAAAAGAGGACTAAGCTAGAGCCCTCTGGAAAGAAATGAATTTTTGTGGGATACAGTGAAACCTCAAAGGCTTACAGAATTTATATCCCAGGTCAAAAGTTCAACGAGGTCAGCAGAGACGTGACTTTTCATGAAGAAGCAGCGTTTCGTCGTGCCAGAGAACTTCCATGTGATTCTGGGGAACATGAAGCTCCATCTCTTGAATCTTTGGATTCACCTCTTCCAGATGAGCAGAGAGGAGACCTCGGAACTTCCAGTGGATCCCTCAAGGGATACTATTGAGTTTCCTTTAGAGAAACCTCCTATTAAAAGGAAACCAGCCTGGTGCCTGGAAATTCTAAAGGAAGCAGAAAAGCATTCAGCACCTAAGGGCACTTTCAGAGAAAGCAAGAAACCAGATAAGTGCTCCGATCTTATAGCTAAATTGAATCTTGTGATTGATTCAGAACCTTCCACTTTTGAAGAAGCCTCCAAACATCAAGTGTGGAAAGATGTTATGATAGAAGAATATGATTCAATTCTAAAGAATGATGTATGGGAAGTGGTTCCAAGGCCTCGTGGAAAATCAGTGATAACTTCCAAATGACTTTATAAGATAAAGCATACAGCAGATGGCAGTATCGAAAAATACAAGGCTAGATTCGTGGCTCATGGTTTCTCTCAGAGAGAAGGAATTAACTATGACGAGATCTTTGCTCTAGTTGCCAGATATACTTCCATCAAGATTATTATCTCTCTTTCCGCAGTCTTTGGTTGGAAACTTCACCAGATGGATGTTAAGATTGTTTTTCTTAACGGTGAAGTTGAGCAAGAAGTGTATATCGAACAGCCTGAAGGTTTCGTGATCCATGAGAAAGAATCGCATGTGTGCAAACTCAAGAAAGCCATGTATGGATTAAAGCAAGCTCTAAGAGCTTGGTATGGGAGAATAGACAGCTTTCTACAGAGTCTTGGATTCACCAAGAGCATAGCAAATCCCAATCTTTATATAAAGATTGTACAAAATCATCCGGTTATCTTACTCTTATATGTGGATGATATGTTCCTCATTGGAGAGGAAAACTTGATAGCTCAGACTAAGAGGGAGCTTTCAGCAGAATTTGAAATGAAAGACTTGGGACTTATGCATTATTTCTTGGGCTTAGAGGTGTGGCAGAAACCAAGTGAGATCTTTCTCTCACAGAGCAAATATGTAGTTGATGTGCTCCACAAATTTGGCATGATGGACTGTAAGTCCATGACCACACCAATGATCTCTAACCTAAAGAAATTACAAGATCAGGTTACAGGTTCAGATCCAGAAGACCCCACCTTATATCGGCAGATCATTGGGTCATTGATGTACCTCGTACATACTAGACCGAACATTTGTTATGTAGTAAATGCCCTGAGCCAGTTCATGTGTGAACCGAAGCATATACATATGGTTGTTGTTAAACATATTCTGAGATATGTTCGGGGGGCTATAGCCTATGGTCTCAGATACACTTCCAGTGGAGGTGTAATGCTTCATGGATATACAGATTCAAATTGGATGGGCAGTGCAGTGGATCCGAAGAGCACTTTCAGATATTGCTTCAGTTTGGGTTCAACGATGATCTCCTGGTCCAACAAGAAACATGGCTCCATAGCCCAGAGCACTGCAGAAAAAGAATACATTGTTGCAAGTGTTGCTAGCAGAGAAGCAGTGTGGCTCAAGAAGCTTCTTTCAGACTTGTTCAGTGCAGAGCTAGAACCCACGGTCATCCACTGTGACAATCAGAGGTGTATAAAGCTCTCCGAGAATCCGGTGTATTGAGATGAGATATCACTATGTTCGGGACATGGTGCAGAAGAACATTCTCAGTATTCAGTATGTTTCGACAGCAGATATTTTGACCAAGCCACTATCCTTGACAAAGTTTGTGTACTTTCGAGACAAGCTTGGTGTTGCTAAGAATGTCTCTCTTGCTGAGAGGGAGTGTTGAATTTAATGCAGCTGCAAGAGCCATTCTCCTGGAGGATGGCATAAGACCCTAGCTGTGGACTAGGGCCCCCAGCACACTCCTGGGGTTTCTTGGTATGAGACCAAGCAGTGAGTGCCATGGCAAAAGACACTTGTGAAGGACCCCAGTGGATGACTGGGGTTCTTGGTCTAGGACCAAGCAGTAAAGACCCTAGATGTATTCTAGGGCCCCTGGATGTGTTCCAGGGAATCCTTTCCCTGTGCTTGGATTGATCCTTGGATGTGTTCCTTGGTGGCTGATATAAGTCCCTAGATGTGTCTAAGGCCCCTGGATGTGTTCTAGGGAACCCATGCGATCATTGGTCTTGTACCTTGGTGGATAAGACCCCAGATTTGTTCTGGGGCAACCTGGTCTTTGACCAGGTACATCTTGGTGTAATACCAAAATGTGTTGATGTGTGATCCTCTTCCTCTCTCCCAGGATGGTCCATAGGACCTAGGAGAGACTATGAAGATGGGCATGACCACATTGTGTGATGTACCCCCCCCTTATGCAGTGATAATAAAGTTTATTGGTCACCTTGAGATTCATATGGATACGTTTTGCCACTAAGAAAACCCTTTGATTGATCTTCACCCTTGGTTTTTGAGTTTGGAAATGAGTGGGGTTTTTAATTTTGTTTTAGATTTTGTAATGATTAAATTAGGAATATTAATTAATATTTAATGTGACATTAATTTAATATTTATATTAAATAATATGTCATTATATTAATTAATATTTTATTAACCTAAGCCCTAGCCTAAAACTATAAATTAGAACCCTACCTCACTATTCCCTCACACACTTACTCTCATTCCTCTTCAAGGTTGTGGCTACCTCAGTATTGGTTTCTTCTCAGATCTGCGGCCTTCCTAGCTCAACAATCCTCCTCAGACTTGCAGCCTCCTTTACTCTGTTGTATTGTGCTGGAAGTTCTTACCTTGGAGTTATTTCTCTTGGAGGGTTACTTGTTGAAGCTTTTTCTACTGCCAGGTCTGTCCTATCTTACAATTCAGGTCTGTTCTAGCAGCCGGCCCTTTTATTTGTGTGAGATCTGCTTGGTATAGCAGTCGGCCCTTTTTCTCTATGTGAGATCCATGTGGTATTGCAGCCAGCCCCTTTTCTCTATGCGAGTTCTACTCTCCTAGCCGTCTTCACTACTGTAGGTTGTCATCCACCCCTTTGTGTACAGATCTGGAACTAGTGAGGGCTGTGGTTGTTCTTCCAGGCTCCTTCATTGTTGCCACACTTTCTTTAGCAGCCAAATCCATCCCTGTGTGTGGTTGAGATAAGGGTTTGCTATTTAAGCAAATTGTTTATGGTTTTTGTCACTTTTCCCTCGGGTTTTCTCTTTTGGCAAAACAATCCTATAATCTCCTTGACAAAGATCAAACCCTAAGTGGTTGATCTATGAGCCTAAACTAGATCTGAGCATATCACAAAGGTTTACATTCACTTGTGTGCCAATCTCTTCTTTCATTGTTCAAGAGGTAAATCTCAAAGGTAAGTTTCAGTTGCATTTACTTCAGTTTGAGTTATTTAAAGCTCATATCTACTAGTTTTACATACTCAGAAATAATTGTTGTTTTCAGATCTACTAGTTTTACATGCTCAGAAATATTTGTTGTTTTAGATCTATAATTGTTGTTTTTAGATCTGTTGTGTACTTGTTGATCTAGTAAACAGAAAATTTTTGAAAAGTATTATTTATGTTCTTTTCCCTATTTCTAACAAAAATAAATGACCAACTCAAAGAAAGATCTAGATCAAGAACAGTAGAGCTTACTCATGGTGAGATGTTAGATTCATTCATAAAGATAATAGAGTTTAACCAAGATCTAAACCAACTTTCTGCTAGTCAAGTACTAGCTTACTTATGCAAATCTTCAATAGATATAAACCTCAAGCAAATAATTAACACAAGTAAATCCAAATCCAACTAGATGTAGAAAAGTTAGCCTCAAGATTTAGATCTAGCAATCTAAATCTAAGGCAATGATCATGAAACACCTAGATAGCTAAACAAACAAACAAACAAAAAAGAAAAATGATGAAAGAAATTTTTTGAGTCTGGTTGACCATTGAAGAAATCAAGCAAGTAGACCCGTGCCTAATGATGGGCTATGGGATCACTAGATCTACTTTAAGTGTAATTCTCTTGTCTTAATGTGTCAATGTTAAGAGCACCAAGAAAGATTGCCCTATAAGCATTGACTAGACAAGTTGAAAACCCTCGAGTATGGATGAGGTGATGGTCCCTTAAGAATCCTCTCCCAAGTAATACAAGGTAAACTCTAAGTTTGGCCAAATGCAAGAAGAAAGAACCCTCGGATGTACTCACTCAATGTAAAGAAATAAGAAATAGATGATCACAAGGAATTGAGCAAAAAACCTATACCTTTATGATTAATCTCCTTCTCAATGGAGTATAGTACCCTTCTCTGACCTTGTAGTAGTTTCTTCCTCCATCATATCTCAAAATAACAACAAGACTTGCAATATTCCCTTGAAAATACACCTAAAGAAGATGGATTACACAATAGAAGCAAAATAGGCAAGTCTCTATCAATATTCTCCAACAAATGAAAAGTGAGGAGGCTCCCTCCTTATATAGATAAAGAGCCTCTCAATACAATGAGTTAATACAATGTGCTAACACAAACCATGAGCTCAAGCAAATCCATGGGAAAAATACCATATGTGGTTACAAAGCCACCAAGATAATCCTCAATAGCATGAATGCCCTCCTCAAAAAGGTGAAAAATATAACTAAATGCCACATGTGTGGTCCAAGAGAGCATAAGAACAAATGTGCCCTCCTCAAAAGATGCCAACAACCCCTCCAAATGTGTGAGTGAGCTCAAAGGAGGCCCAAGACCGAGGCACCTCTCCCCAAAATCATGGAATAAATCCTGTCCAACCCAAAACGTGATATTTAAGAGGGTGATGTCATCCACACATGTGGGACATCAACCAAGAGAGTTGAAGGTGTATGCGGCACATGTGGCACCTACAACAAAGCACTCCATCAAAGAAGTGGGCAGCTAAGTCATAACCACTCATAATAACCGGTAACCGCCAATAACAACCTATAACCAACTTATGAAAGTCCTCAACCAACTCAACAAATTCCCACATGTGGTCCATAAGAGAGAGAATAAGTCACATGTGTGGGTAAAATAGTCCAACTAGGCAAGGGCACTCTCCTGGAATAATCCATGTGGCAATTGTGATGATGTGGCATCCCTATCATCGCCCAATGCACTGTCACGAATCCTAATGTAGTGATGTGTTTCCCAATGTAGTGACACGTATCTCAATAAAGTACATAGATCCCAAGAAAAATGGCAAAGAATCCAATGTCGAAAGATATGGCCAAAAATAGATACACAGATCCCAAGGCAATATCATGGATCCCAATGTAGTGTCACGAATCTCAAGGCATGGTACACGAATTCCAATACAAGGCACCCACTTATAATGGTGGGTCCATCCCCCTTTGCAATGTCAATGTTTCATCGAAACCTGCACAGGGGATCTAGCTAAAGCAAGTACAAACAAAGTTTATCAAGAAAGGACGAGATATTCAATATGGAAGAATGAGAAAATATATTCACACTACTCCAACGAGTTGATCAATGAATGAAGATTGATACACTGATGATCAATATGATACAATGAATGAGTGGAATACACTCATATATAGCAAAGAACATTCCATAATTAAGAAAGCAATCAAGCAGTTATCTTTCCTATGGAATGCATGCATGCATAATAGTGACGGTCAAAGTAGAACTAGTCAGTTAACTCCCACTAAACTAGTGTGTCGAAAATAGAAATTTCTCCAACACCCCTGAACATCACTATGGAGTAAAAATGAGTCCCGACAACTAGGCCATATTAGGTACTCATGTACAATGCAACTAATGAACACTGAATAAAATTGAGGAAAGAGGGAAAACCATGTGGGAACAAAACCCCCCCTCAAAAGACAATGCATCAAAAGAAGAAAACGCAGCTGCTAGGAAACTTTGTTCTTCACTCCAGGACAATCCCGCAAAGTCTGAAACTTCTGCTCACTGAAAGTCTGCGGATCAGTAGATTGAACCATATAGCAATGCATGGGCATCACAGGTTCAGAAGTTGAAAGTACATCATGAGAAGGCTCATCATGTTGAGATCGATTCCTCCTCGAATCCAATGGATTTCCTGCAAGAACACTTGTTGCCTGAAGTGTGAATTGTGCCCTCTTGGGTATTTGTTGAAGCTTCGGCGCTAGCTCCTTATCTGGCTGTACTACCTGCTCATTTCCATGTACAGAATCTAAGTGTACGGAATCATCTTTGATGTTTGAACATGATGGAAGCACAAGAGTATCTGCATGTTGCATTGGAGGTGCATGCAAAGTACTCTTCTTGTGTGTAAGTGGAAAAGAAGAGTCACCGCTGACGAACTTAGTGAATTTATACAACCTTGATTTGTGATCCACCTCACCAATTGCAATAATGGAATTGTCACGCATATCAAGTACAAAAACTGAATCTGATGTAAATTCAACATTTTTACCTTTCTGAGTGATCTGATAAACTAAGAGCAAATTCATAGAAAGCTTTGGAACATGTAAAACATTCTCAAAGCTGCCATTATGGAGTTCCACTCTTCCCTCTCCTGCTACTGCTACTGGAGTATCATCCCCTATGAGAATAGGGGGTCTTGAGAATGAACTCAAAGAAGTGAAAACTTCCTCTTTCACTGCCATATGATGTGATGTGCTAGAATCTATAATCCATGAATCAGATGAAGAATTAATTGCAACAAGAGCATGATGATTACCTTTCTTAGGAGCAGGATCTTCTTCCTTCTGCTTCTTGACTTTTTCTGGAATGAAGTTTCCAAGGTTGTTTTGTTGAAGTACCTGTGCCATAAGATCGATTTGCTTCTTCATGCATGTGGATTCTTCATGATTTGGTTTATTGCAGTAAGTGCACTGCTTTCCCTTCTTCTTCTCTTTGGAACCTGAAGAGTCTATGGAACCTGAAGAATCCTTGGAACCTGAAGAATCCTTGAAGGATTTGGAATATCCCTCCTTCTCGTTGTGTTTCTCCTTTTCGTTATGTTCGGAAGATCCTTTTCCATCATGCATGGTGAGTGCATGTGCTTTGGGATCCTTGATTAGGCCCATCTGAATGAGTTTTGCCTGCTATGTGTGAGAGAATCAATGAATTGATCCATGGTAGGCATCTTCCAATTTGTTCCCATAAGATACCTGCCAGAATGGAAAGTGGAACCATAGACAACATATTTTGGTCCTAGCTTGGACAAGATTGTTAGAATAAGTTGGTGCACTTGTTTAGACTTATCAATACCACAAGATGCCAAGCTCAATATCAAAGATTTAAACTTGGTAAAGAAATCATGTATATTATCAAAACTTTTAAGACCCAAGGTATTCAACTCTACCTCAAGCATATGACCTCTCATATGATCCTGCTTTCCAAACAAACTTTCCAAGGCAGTCCAGATCGCATCTAGAATCTTGCAAGCGGCAACCTGAAACCATAAATCAAATGATATCAATTCAAGAAGAAGTATTGTGGCCTCATCCTTTCGGTTCGCCCATCTAGTCTTCTCAATTGTCGATGTAGGTTCTATTTATGTCCCCATTGTCAAGTTGTACAGTGCTTTCCTTCTGAGTTGGAATTCAACCTTGGGCTTCCAATCAAAATAATTGTATGGTGTGAGGATTAACACCAAGTTTGACTGTAGAATAGGTGGCGTATCCATCTCTCCCACTATTCCTGAGAAACCTTAAAAATTTACTCTCAATCTGCAAGTGAAAAAATTGAGAAATCACTGTAGAAAGGGCACATCAAATGGAAAATACGTATCATTTTCAGAAGGCGATCTTTCGGCTTCTTTTTTGAGCAAATAGTGAGGAATTTCGCCAAATGGTTGAAAACCCACTTGCATAATGGGTTGATTTACTTCTCACGTGGGTCGTTTCCTTGCAAAGTTAATATTTTGGGAGAAATCACTGCAGAAAGGTCACTTTAAATGGAAAATTCTTATCAATTTCAGGAGGCGATCTTCCAGCTTCCTTTCTGAGCAAACAGTGAGGAATTTCGCCAAACGGTTGAAAACCCACTTGCAGAATGGGTTGATTTACTTCTCAAGCAGGCCATTTCCTCAGAACGTTAATATTTTGTGAGAACTCCTTTTGTCTTTTACACGGATTCTGCTCGCTGAAACTCTGATTTTCCTTGTTCTTTGGCTTATCTGGCTTGCTCCAAGCAACCTAGCTCTGATACCATGAAATGTTTCATCGAAACCTGCATAGAAGATCTAGCTAAAGCAAGTACAAACAAAGCTTATCAAGAAAGGACAAGAGATTCAATATGAAAGAATGAGAAAATATATTCACACTACTCCAATGGGTTGATCAATGAATGATGATTGATACACTGATGATCAATATGATACAATGAATGAATGGAATACACTCATATATAGCAAAGAACATTCCATAATTATGAAGGCAATCAAACAATTATTTTTCCTTAGGAATGCATGCATGCATAATAGTGATGGTCAAAATAGAACTAGACAGTTAACTCCCACTGAACTAGTGTGTCGAAAATAGAAATTTCTCCAACATGCAAGTCATTAGGTGATGCACACATAGTGATTTCCTCTAGCACAACATAACATAAGTTAATCTTTTTTAAATTTGCCTAAGTTTTACAATGGGAGGACAACCTTAACATTTATACATGCGACAAATCCTAAGACAGGGAGTATTTCCTAAGTCACTATGTTGAAGGGTACGAAATGTGATAAATATCTTATTTAAGGGGAAAGGGAAAACTTCATGTGATGACCCTCAAAGTCATCTAAGATGTTGCATAGGTTTTAGAACTTATTCAACTAGCTTTTGTGAGCTAGGATTTAATATGGAAGCCTTCTAGAGGGAGTTTTAGCTTTGAGTTACCATTTCCTCGACATTGTTTCTTACTACCCCTTTATTTTTATTTTTCTTTCTTTGTTTTCATTCTTTCTTTCATTTATCAAGTCCATTTTTCTTTAGATATTCATAGACAAGCATGGGACTAGGGGCATTGGCCTCATAGCGAAGAGACATGCCTCAAACTTTATCATTTTTGGCTTTTAACTTTTTACCTACTCTTCACCTCTAGCCCTTTTCGGCTTATTTGACTTAGGCTTTCTCAATTAGACCTTTCTAGATGACAATTGACAAGTCAAGCATGATCAGAAATAACTTTTTATGGATGGAATGGAAGTGTAATGGGGAGAATGGAAAGTTTAAGTATGGTTAGGATATGAAACACGCTACCTCAACCAAATCCCTAGTAGTACAACCCGACTCGAGATATGATGACACTTCTAAAGGACAATTATTTCCCCATGGTACGACGAGGAAAATAATAAAATCACAGATATTATGGAGTGTTATTAGATATCATTTCAGTGTTTTACCACTTTCACGACTAACTTAAGAGTTATAACACCATATCTAAGCATCAAACCAATGCATGGAATGGAAAATGAAGTAAACAATCTAAACCATAGTACCATAGCATGTGCAAATGAAAGCACAATATACCATCCATAAGTGCATCTACCATCTAAGGTGTGAAGGAGGAGATCTGATATACCATGGCTAGGCTAGCACAATCACATATCTGAAGGAGAAACTAAAAAAGATGTCTGAGTTTGAAGAATATGAGCAAGAGCGCTCATGCAATTAGCAACCAACACCCCTTATGAGGGTGCCTCTGGAAGTAGTTACCCTTGGGGGGGCAACATCTTTTTTTTTGGTACTGTGGTTTGGACTATCTACTTCATTTGCTATAAAATGCATTGGTTTGATACTTGGACATGGTGTTATAATTTCTGAGTTAGTCGTGAAAGGGATAGAAACTAAAATGAGATCTAATAACACTTCATAACATTTATGATTTTATTATTTGCCTTGCCGTACCATGGGGGGCATAATGATCCTTAAGAAGTGTCGTCATATCTTGAGTCAGGTTGAACTATTAGGGTTCTGATTAAGGTAGCGTGTTTCAGATCCTAACCATACTTAACACTTTATATTCTTCCCATTACACTTCCGTTCCATTCCACTCATATAAAAGTTATTCATGATCATGTTTGACTTCTTAATTGTCACCTAAAAAGGTCTAATTGAAAAAGCCTAAGTCAAATAAAACAAAACGAGCTAGAGTTGAAGAGTAAGTAAAAAGTTGAAAACCAAAAATGATAAAGCTTGAACCATGCCACCTCACTATGAGGCCAATGCCCCTAGTCCCATGCTTGTCTATGAATATATAACGAAAAGGGACTTGATAAATGAAGAAAGAAAAAGGAAAATAGAAGGGATAGTAAGAAACAATGTTGAGGAAATGGTAACTCAAAGCTAAAGCTCCCTCTTGAGGCTTCCATATTAAATCCTAGCTCATGAAAGCTAGTTGAATATATTATAAGACCTATGCAGCATCTTACATGACTTTGAGGGTCATCACATGAAGTTTTCCCTTTCCCCTTCCATAAGTTATTCATCGCATTTCCTACCTTTTACTTAGTGACTTAGGAAATACTTCTTGTCTTAGGATTTGTCACATGTATAAAGGAAAGGTTGTCCTCCCATGGTAAAACTTAGGCAAATTTTAAAAATTAACTTATGTTATGTTGTGCTAGAGGAAATTACTATGTGTGCATCACCTAACAACTTGTAAAGGGGGTTGCACCCATCATTATAAGTGGGCACCTTGCATTGAAATCCATGTACCATGCCTCAAGATCCATGACACTGCATTGGGAACCATGATACCACCTTGGGATCTATGTTACTTCATTGGGATACGAGTCATTGCATTAGGATCTATGTCAGTGCATTAGGTGATGATAAGGATGCCACATCATCACAGTTGCCACATGTATTATTCCAAGAGAACACCTTTTCCCAATTGGACTATTTTACCCACACGTGTGACTTATTCTCTCTCATAGACCATGTGTGGGAGATTGTTGAGGTGGATGAGGACTTTCATGAGTTGGTTAAAGGTTGTTATGAGTGGTTATGACCCAGTTGACCACTTCTTTGATGGAGCGCTTTGTTTGAGGGGCCATGCATGCCACATGCACCTTCAGTTCTCTTGCTTGACATCCCACACGTGTGGATGACATCATCCTCTTGGATAGCACATTTTGGGTTGGGGAGGATTTATTCCATAATTTTTGGGGTTAGTTGGAGAGGCACTGTAATGTCCCCACTTTGGGACATCATCACAGTGCAGAGATTTATGATGACCAAAGTAGCCAGATGGATGTTATAGTGAGTACAGGGGTATTTGAGAGGCATTGTGGGGTCCAGCTTGCATTGATCATCATATTCCATCATTATGAGCCATTCCGCACAGGTTGGCTTTGGTTTCGTTGCATTCCGACGATTTCCATGATTTTGACTATTTTGAGCTATCAGTCAATTGAAATCACTGAAGAGGTCATTTTGGGCAAATTACTTGGAGGAACCTCTCAATGTAATAGCTCATTGGAATCGGGAGGAGCAACACTACAGGATGGGATGGCTAGAAGTGACTTTCAGTGGCCAGGGAAGCCACAAGGAGAGATAAGGAGCTTTTCAGAGGTAAAAAGGTTAA
>ML820483.1:54743-84815 GCA_009831015.1 Picea engelmannii | reverse complement strand
TGCAAAGTATCCAATACTTGCTTTACATGCCTCACATGCTCATCCCATGTCCCGCTAAAAACAAGAATGTCGTCTAAATATACAATTACAAAGTCATCTATGAAAGGCCTGAATACATCATTCATCACACACATGAAAGTTGTCGGAGCATTATAAAGCCCAAACGGCATAACCAACCACTCAAACAATCTTTGTTTTGTTTTAAAGACAATTTTCCATGCATCCTATTCTGCGACTCTGACTTTATGATATCCACTGCACAAATCTAACTTAGTGAAATAGACAACATTCTTCAATTAATCAAGTAAATCATCTATGCAAGGAAGAGGGTATCGATTTTTCACCGTGATTTTATTTAAGGCCCGATAATCAACAGACATTTGCCATGTGCCATCCTTCTTTGGCACCATCACGATTGGAGAACCACAAGAAGATGAACTAAGCCTGATGACCCCTTGATCCAATAAGCCCTATACCTGCTTCTTAATTTTTGTCATCTCCACAACTGACATCCTGTACATGCCCACATTAGGCAGAGGGGAGTCCTGTTGAAGATGTATCTCATGTTGGATTTCCCTCTTAGGAGGTAATCCATCTCGTTCCTGAAAAATATCATCATACTTAGGAACAATATCAATTAATTCCTTTTTATGAGATGGATCACACCCTTGAAAAGCGTCGGATGTCCCGACATCTTTCTCTCTGACGACCATGAGTACATATCTCTTATTAGTGTTTGTGAGTCTTTTCATTTTCCCTGCACTAACAAGTGTTGTATTTACCGTCATGTTGTGAGCTCTAACAATATATTCCACTCCCCCCTTAGTGAGGTGGTATTTGTTCTCATGTCGAAAGAAGACTGTTTTTCTATCATAAACATAAGGACTTCCCAACACTATGCCATATATCTCAAGTGGTACAACATCCAAATCAACTTCATCAATCAATTTTGAAGCAATAGCAAATATCATCCTACATTGTTTGGTGACACTAATTTTTTCTTTGTCACATACCCAACCAAGAGGATAAGGTTTCAGATGTGGTTTCGTTTCAAGACCCATTTTCTTGACAAGTGCTTCAGATATTAAATTTACTTGGGAACACAGATCAAATAATGTATCTATCTTAATATGTTTAGATACAAGTCTTATGTGAAATAACTCATTCCTCTTTCGTTCATCAACACGAGATTCATCGTTGGAACTAGAACTAGCATGAAGAGAATATTTACCTTGTACTCCAACCGTTGTGATCTTTCCTTCATCTCCTGAATCGGAACCAAGATCTTGTTGTATCGTAGCAACGGTCTTTGTCTTCCCCTTTCCACCAAACTATTTCAGTTTCTTTTTCGGATGCAGTTTCCAACAATGTTCTTCATCGTGACCTCTCTTCTTGAAATGAGTGAAAGATGGTTTTCCTCCTTCTCTCGTCATTATAGCGGTATTCTTGTCCTTCCTTTTAAACTTCCTAAAAGTGTTATGTGGGAAATTGTAAGGTTTTTTTATGGGATCTTCTTGAACATGTTTCCCCCTGTTTTCGAGGTGATTGGCTTGCACACAAACTTCGTCAAGACTAGTGGGGTTAAACAAGAGCAAAGTATGTTGAATATAACTGTGAAGTGCACCAATATACTTCATTAAAGTCTCATAAGAATCTAAAGGAATGTTCAATGCAAGAGCCTTCTTCCTAAATTCCTCTGTGAAACTTTGTACAATTTGCCCTTTAATTTGCCTTAAGGTTTGTCATTCCATCATTGCTTTATGTAAATACCATAATGGATAAAATTGCTTCCTGGTCATTGATTTAAATTCTGACCATGAGGAAAGAAGCTTACCACACTTACTTATGTCCTGAAGCTTTCTCTCCCACCATACGAGAGCGATGCCTTCCAACCGAAGAGAAGCAAGTTGCACTTTATCTTCATCTTCAACAATATGCTGGACACGGCAATACACTTCAACCGGTCGGATCCAATTATCTAGCTTTTCAGGATCAACATCTCCATTAAACATAGGTAAAGCAAATTTTACATCAAGATTTAATAATGGTTTCTTAAAAGAGGATTTATGGCTAGAATGATGAGAATGATGAGAATGCTCAGAGGAAGAAGAACTAGAACTTGAAGGTGAAGACAGAGGCTCAGGAGGATCTCCTCCAACCCCTTGGTTTACCAAAGCATCATCATTTACATGTGCTTCCTTTTTCTCCACTTTCTTCTTCATCCTCTTCACGTAATCTCCATACATTCGCTCGACCATTTCTAACATGCGATAAAAGACCAGGTGAAAGTTTTTCTACCGTTCATCACGCTTGTCCTCTTCTGCCATTTTCTTCCTTTTGGATACACGACCAACTTCGGGATTGAAAGTATTTAGAGTTCCTTCACCTTGTCTATGCTTGGCCCTAGTAAGCATTCACAATCAACAATTCAAGTCAAAGATGACTGCTCTGATACCAACATGATCCGAGATATTTTCATCGTGACTTATAAAGAATTGTATTAAATGAGCATAAATTAAAGTGCACCATTAAAGAAGGGAAAACTTAAAAATGAAGAGACATAAGCATCATATATGAACACAAAAACTTGATAACAGAGTTCGTCCATGGTGGACTACGTCTCCGGGTCCTGCTCTCAAATGGGTAGGCTCTTTCATTAACTCAACAAAAGAATTTGGCAAATACATGAATATACCTCATTCTGAAATCAAGCTGTAGAAATAATGTTCAGATCAGAAAAAAAAACATTACCATTGGATTCATGGCGTCGAATTAGCCAAAAATGACTATCTCCACACTCCAATCTGACTCTGGCATTCCGAGGCCCAAAAGGAATTTTGTCTCGGTTTTCGTGCTCGTTGCAACCTGCAATATTGACAGTCTTCATATCGAAATCCATGCCTGTGGTCATACAGTACGGTTGTGCCCCTCTCTCCTGGCTGTGGGAGGATTTGCACTTTTTAAATAACGACAATGACGAATATACCAAGCAATACCCATAGGTGCGTTGGTGATGAACGCATACCAGCATACCCCGCAGGGTCCCTGCGCCCGACCTCCCGATCTTTAAGGATCGTTCAAATTCCCCTTCGAGCCGGAGCGGCTCTTTCAATTCCCACTGTGGAATCTCTGTTAAAAACCCGATCCACAGGTCCTTATCTTCCCCACGATCTTCTGCACTCCGACCGCTGCCTCTTCCTCAGAATGGAAAGATATGCTTTCGGGGTTCAGGGTTTCCTGATCCCCGATGTCAAGAGTTCTCTGTCCTCTTGAATCCTCGATCTCCGATTTGTCGTTTTCCTGATATGGATTTTATAGCCTTTAGCACCTCCTGGCTATGCCCTAGTCCATATGACCAGTTCTCATAAGACCACAGCCTTATCTTTCTTTCGGGGTTCCACGCTTTCAAATGCCGAAATACATGGACCTCTTGTCCACGGAATCCCCGATATTCCGATATGACGTCAGCTAGGCCCCACAACAGAGCTTTCCACCTTATCGGGATTTCGAACTTCGCAATTCCGAAATGTATGGACACTTTGTCCACGGGATTCCCGATTTCCCGATTCCCGTAATATCGATGGCTGACTTTTCCTTTCGGGAAATTTTCCGAAAGCTTCGATCGTTGCCACGCGTCCTTCTATGATGGATGATCCTGATCGCTTCTCACGATTTCAGAGTTTCCACTGCTGAAATGCTCCGGCATCTTGTCCCTTCTATCTCTGAATGCTGATGGGGTCCCAATCTCGCACACGTGTCCCAACTGATGGACGACTCCGATCGGTTACGGGGTTTCCAACATGGATTTACCCGATCTCTTGCCCACAGAACTTCCGATTTGTCGATTCCCAAAACTCTGATGGAGTCTTCCCTTTCGGGACTTTTCCCGAGATCTTAGATCTTCGCCACGCGTCCCCTCAAGATGGACGGTCCTGATTAACTCTCGGAATTTCACGAAATCAAATGCCGAAATGTCCCGGCATCTTGCCCCTTCAATCTCCGAAATGCCTATAGGCTCCCGATCTCGCCCACATGTCCCAACTGATGGACGGCTCAGATTGTTCCTGGGACTTTCACCATGAAAATTTCCGATCTCATGTCATCGTGACTCCCGATTTCACGAATGTCGATATCCCGATGGCCACGCCTCTCGTCGGGACTTTCAACCTCCTGTTCATGAAGGTAAACCTCGTGCAACTCCTGTCAGATCCGACGACTGATGGGTAATTGGACCATGATCCGACGGTCCAGATCCATTCTTCCTGTGCGCTTACTCCAGAGGCTAAACTCCGTGCGTCTTCACTCGATCCAACGGCTAATAGGTATCTGAGTGAGATCCGACGACTGACGATCTCCTCTTCTGTGCGCTCGCTCTGATGCTCCCTGGACATGAAAACCTTCCAACGGTCCATATCTCTTCGGTTGATCCAACGGTCAGCGTTGCTCCTCCAGAGCTTTGGCGCTTTCTTCCTACACTTGGAAAATTTCCAAATTTCCAAAGGCCTCGACCTTTGCCTTTTCTCTACGAGCTCCACGATCGAGAGTTCTCGCCTGCGCGTATATGAAAACGCTGGCCCTCCTGAGCTTTTCCTTTGAATCCTGAAGTGATTCCTTGACTTCTGCGCCTCTGCAGAGTCTTCACGCACATAAAGCGCTTATCCGTCCTGAGCTTTCCAAACACTCAATTCTTTAAGGAAATAAATCATTTTTCCTTTCTCCCTCAGATGGAGAATGCAATGCCTTCCGGGCTATCTTCTGCTCAAGAAACCTGATTGCTGAGTCTTTCAGGGTGTTCAACAACCCTGCAGAAATCCTTCAGAGGATTCTTCCTCTAATTCCAGAACTCAAAGAGTTCTCTTCTCTTTTGTGCCTGTCTGCACAATGTCTCAATGCCTCCTGGCAGAGTGTCTTCTCCCAGAACTTCCAGCAGTTCTGTAGTCTTCTGTGCACCTATGCACCTACTCAATGCCCACTTGGCAGAACTCTCATAATCCTCAATGATTCTTGTTCTCCTTGAACTCACAACAGAATTCTTCCTCAGCGCTTTGTGCCTATGCTCAATGCCCTCCTGACAGAGTGTCAAGAATCCTTAGTGATTCTGACTTCTTAAGAACTCACAGCAGAGTTCTTCCCAATGCACCACTGTGCATACGCTCAATGCCCACTTGGCAGAGCTCCACATAACTCCTCAGAGCTTCTATCTGCAACTGTGTATTTCCTACGCAGCCTTGCCTCCAAGGTATTCAACAACCTTGAGGTCTTTCTCTGAATTGTTGACTCCAGTTCTTGTGCCGCAGCACGTCTTTGTCTGAACCCGCAGAATTCAGAAGTGCTTCTATGCACTGGTATTAAGAGACTGTAGTACTCTGTCACGCCCTCCTGGCATGAAACCACAAAGAACCTCAAACCTAGAAATCAAACACACTCCTGCAAATGCATGATAGCAGCATACATTCATAGCGTAATAGAACACTCACAGACATTCATTTAACACATAATACATGCAGGAAAAACTGTTATTTGTATTAATATGACGAACGCCTGTATTTACAAGGTGTTCCTAAGCACGGCATGTAATAAGGTCTCGGCTCCTTCTCTTCTCTTACTCAACTTACTCTCCTATCCCCCCTGCTCACTCTTACAAAATGAGATACTAAAAATCTCTTTTACCTGAGGGGCTCTTTGAGCTCTTCCCTCCAATCTATCTACCCTATTCAATTACATTGAATGGGTTGTCTAGTCCAGCATCGGATCTAGATCTCATCCTTACAATCATTAAAGGCCTACCTACTCTAATGCCTGCACAAAGGCACGGCTCTATGGCTCAACAGCCTAAACATTTAATTTACATTCAAATTCAAAATTTGAAGATGAGGGCTGCGCCTCTCTTCAGCCTTGAATGCACGCGCTGACATGGTTGGATGGCTGACTGGTTGAGTTGGAGAGATGCTCCTGCATCATACTCCTCCGTTGCAAAATTCATGAGTTCCTGCTCATGAGCTTCCCATCTCAATTGTTGAAATCCTCCTGGATCCGAAACAAATCTCTGGGGCTATTCATCTGCTCTATTTCTCTGCTGTTGCTGCTGCTTCTGCTGCTTCCTTCCTTCTGCTCAGCCTCTCCTTGTTGACAGTTCCTGCTGACCGAATCATCAGCTCTCTGATGATGTCGATCACTTCATCCAACTGCTCCAATGGTTGGCTCTGTTCATGCAGTCTCCTCAGCTGCAAAAATTTTTGGCACATGGGTAGATCATTGTGATCTCCGATGCCTTGTTCATCATCTACTTCCAACCTCACCTGTTGGATGTGCATGCTCTGCACCTTCACCCTTCTCTCCAGGGTTTCTATCTGTTCCCACAGATCAATAAAACAAATGTTGTCTGCCTCTTCTTCTTCTTCTGCTGCAAACTCCCATGTTGCAGTCTTTTCAGCTTCCTGGCTGAAAATATTGAGCCATTCCTCAGAATGCTCATTTTCCTCTCCTCCTTGGGTAGCCTCATATATCTGCTCCAATTCTTCTATGACAATCCCAGCTGGTTGTCCTTCTTCTGTTGTTGTTGCATCTGCAACACAGATTTCTGCCTCCCCTCGGGCAAATGGTAGGAATATCTGAATTCCCCCAATCATCAGAAGATTTCTCCGATCTTCCTCCTTTTTCAGCTGCATTTGTTGATCTAAATCCATCTCTGAGCTCATCTACTCTGTCAGCTCTTCTCGCTGATCCCAACTCATCTGCTCATCCCTGCCCATCTGGCAATATGGGATCTGTTCACTGCTCTCCTGGCAGATTATGAGATCAATTGATCCCATCTTCATCAACACTCCTTGCTGAATTAAACTCACCTCCAAGTCCATGAGACTTTCAGATAGTCTCGAATGCTTATCTCTGCCCACCTGGCAATTTGAGATGCTTCCATTGCCCTCCTGGCAGTCTTCGAGATCCCGCAACGACCTCATTTCATTGCTCAGCTGGCAATGTGAAATTCCCTGGCTGTCCTCATGACAGTCTCTGAGATCCCGCAGTGATCTCAACCCTTTGCCCACCTAGCAATTGGGAATTTCCTCTTTGCCCTCTTGGCAGTGCTTGAGATCTTCAACTGATCTCATTTCCCTGAGATCTCTCCTAGTTTCTGGTTCACATACCTGAACCATTTCCTCCGGTCCCTTGAGGTTTTCAGCATGACTCAACCATCCTCTCAACAACCTATGCTGTCTTCTAGCCATCAACTCCTTGACTGGCCATTTTATCTTTGTCTTCTTCATGGGCTATTCATATACCCATCTTGGTTTTGCTTTTTGTTGCATCTTCAATTCAAGCACATGTATCCTCGCGTTCTGCTGCATCTTCAACATAATCTTTTCTATTTCTTTCTTTATATCAACAAGCTCCTCATCTATATCTTTTTGGCTCCATAGCTCTGAGTTTTTCCTTCCAGCATATCTACGGCTTTCGATAGCCATGTTGTTGTCTCTGTCTGCTCTCTTAGCAAACCTGTTGCTGTCACTCTGCAACCCTGAGTGTCTCAGCTTCTCCTACAGTCCTCCTGACTGCTTATGGACTGTTGCCTACCTACAAACAAATCCTTACATAGTTTCAGTACTCTATCTTCTTCCTGCTCCTTCTGTCCTTGCTTCAAATATACAAATAGACTTCTCGCTTTGATACCACCTTGATGAACGCATACCAGCATACCCCGCAGGGTCCCTGCGCCCGACCTCCTGGTCTTTAAGGATCGTTCAAATTCCCCTTCGAGCCGGAGCGGCTCTTTCGATTCCCACTGTGGAATCTCTGTTAAAAACCCGATCCACAGGTCCTTATCTTCCCCACGGTCTTCTGCACTCTGACCGCTGCCTCTTCCTCAGAATGGAAAGATATGCTTTTCGGGTTTGGGGTTTCCAGATCCCCGATGTCAAGAGTTCTCTATCCTCTTGAATCCCCGATCTCTGATTCGTCGTTTTCCTGATATGGGTTTTATAGCCTTTAGCCCCTCCTGGCTATGCCCTAGTCCATATGACCAGTTCTCATAAGACCACAGCCTTATCTTTCTTTCGGGGTTCCGGGCTTTCAAATGCCGAAATACATGGACCTCTTGTCCACGGAATCCCCGATATTCCGATATGACGTCAGCTAGGCCCCACAACGGAGCTTTCCACCTTATCGGGATTCCAGCCTTCGCAATTCCGAAATGTATGGACACTTTGTCCACGGGATTCTCGATTTCCCGATTCCCGTAATACCGATGGCTGACTTTTCCTTTCAGGAAATTTCCCGAAAGCTTTGATCGTTGCCACGCGTCCTTCTATGATGGACGGTCCTGATCGCTTCTCGCGATTTCAGAGTTTCCGCTGCTGAAATGCTCCGGCATCTTGTCCCTTCGATCTCCGAATGCCGATGGGGTCCTAATCTCGCCCATGTGTCCCAACTAATGGACGACTTCGATTGGTTACAGGGTTTCCAACATGGATTTACCCGATCTCTTGCCCACAAAACTTCTGATTTGCCGAGTCCCGAAATTCCGATGGAGTCTTCCCTTTCGGGACTTTTCCCAAGATCTTAGATCTTCGCCACGCGTCCCCTCAAGATGGACGGTTCTGATTAACTCTCGGAATTTCACGACATCAAATGCCGAAATGTCCCGGCATCTTGCCCCTTCAATCTCCGAAATGCCTATAGGTTCCCGATCTCGCCCACGTGTCCCATCTGATGGATGGCTCAGATCGTTCCCGGGACTTTCACCATGAAAATTCCCGATCTCATGTCATCGTGACTCCCATTTTCACGAATGCCGATATCCCGATGGCCACGCCTCTCGTCGGGACTTTCAACCTCCTATTCATGAAGGTAAACCTCGTGCAACTCCTATCAGATCCGACAGTTGATGGGTAATTGGACCAAGATCCGACGGTCTAGATCCGTTCTTCCTGTGCGCTTACTCCATAGGCTAAACTCCGCGCGTCTTCACCCGATCCAACGGCTGACGGGTATCTGAGTGAGATCCGACGACTGACGATCTCCTCTTCTGTGCGCTAGCTCTGATGCTCCCTGGACGTGAAAACCTTCCAATGGTCCAGATCTCTTCGGTTGATCCAACGTCCGGCGTTTCTCCTCCGGAGCTTTTGCACTTTCTTCCTACACTTGGAAAAATTCCAAATTTCCAAAGGCCTCGACCTTTGCCTTTTCTCTACGAGCTCCACGATCGAGAGTTCTCACCTGCGCGTATATGAAAACGCTGGCCCTCCTGAGCTTTTCCTTTGAATCCTCAAGTGATTCTTTGACTTCTGCGCCTCTACAGAGTCTTCACACACATAAAGCGCTTATCCGTCCTGAGCTTTCCAAACAATCAATTATTTAAGGAAATAAATCCTTTTTCCTTTCTCCCTCAGATGGAGAATGCAATACCTTCCGGGCTATCTTCTGCTCAAGCAACCTGATTGCTGAGTCTTTTAGGGTGTTCAGGGACCTTGCAGAAATCCTTCAGAGGATTCTTCCTCTAATTCCAGAACTCAAAGAGTTCTCTTCTCTTCTGTGCTTGTCTGCACAATGTCTCAATGCCTCCTGGCAGAGTGTCTTCTCCCAGAACTTCCAGCAGTTATGCACTCTTTTGTGCACCTATGCACCCACTCAATGCCCACTTGGCAGAGCTCTCAAAATCCTCAATGATTCTGGTTCTCCTTGAACTCACAACAGAATTCTTCCTCAACGCTCTGTGCCTATGCTCAATGCCCTCCTGACAGACTGTTAAGAATCCTTAGTGATTCTGACTTCTTAAGAACTAACAACATAGTTCTTCCCAATGCACCATTGTGCATATGCTCAATGCCCACTTGGCAAAGCTCCACAGAACTCCTCAGAGCTTCTGTCTGCAACTGTGTCTCTCCTACGCAACCTTGCCTCCAAGGTATTCAACAACCTTGAGGTCTTTCTCTCCAGTTCTTGTGTCGCATCACATCTTTGTCTGAACCCGTAGAATTCATAAGTGCTTCTATGCACTGGTATTAAGAGACCGCAGTACTTTGTCACGCCCTACTGGCATGAAACCATAAAGAACCTCAAACATGGAAATTAAACACACTCCCGCAAATGCATGATAGCAGCATACATTCATAGCATAATAGAAGACTCATAGACATTCATTTAACACAGAATACATGCAGGAAAAACTGCTATTTGTATTAATATGACGAACGCCTGTATTTACAAGGTGTTCCTGAGCACGGCCTGTAATAAGGTCTCGGCTCCTTCTCTTCTCTTACTCAACTTACTCTCCTATCCCCCCTGCTCACTCTTACAAAATGAGATACTAAAAATCTGTTTTACCTGAGGGGCTCTTCGAGCTCTTCCCTCTAATCTACCTACCCTATTCAATTACATTGAATGGGCTATCTAGTCCAGCATCAGATCTAGATCTTAGCCTTACAATCATTGAAGGCCTACCTACTCTAATGCTTGCACAAAGGCACGTCTCTATGGCTCAATAGCCTAAACATTTAATTTATACTCAAATTCAAAATTTGAAGATGAGGGTTGCGCCTCTCTTCAGCCTTGAATGCACGCGCTGACATGGTTGGCTAGCTGGCTGGCTGACTTGGAGAGATGCTACTGCACCATACTCCTCAGCTACAAAATTCATGAACTACTGCTCATGAGCTTCCCATCTCAGCTGTTGAAATCCTCTTGGATCCCAAACAAATCTCTGGGGCTGTTCATCTGCTCCATTTCTCTGCTGCTGCTACTGCTGCTTCCTTCCTTCTGCTCAACCTCTCCTTGCTGATAGTTCCTGTTGACCGGATCATCAGCTCTCTGATCATGTCGATCACTTCATCCAACTGCTCCATTGGCTAGCTCTGTTCATGCAGTCTCCTCAGCTGCAAAATTTTTTGGCACATGGGCAGATCACTGTGATCTCCCATGCCTTGTTCATCATCTGCTTCCAACCTCACCTGTTGGATGTGCATGCTCTGCACCTTCACCCTTCTCTCCAGGGTTTCTATCTATTCCCACAGATCAGCAAAACAAATGATGTCTGCCTCTTCTTATTCTTCTGCTGCAAACTCCCATGTTGTAGTCTTTTCAGCTTCCTGGCTGAAAATATTGAGCCATTCCTCATAATGCTCATTTTCCTCTCCTCCTTGGGTAGCCTCAGATATCTGCTCCAATTCTTCTATGACAGTCCCAGCTGGCTGTCCTTCTTCTGCTGTTGTTGCATCTGCAACACAAATTTCTGCCTCCCCTCGGGCAAATGGTAGGAATATCTGAATTCCCTCAATCATCAGAAGATTTCTCCAATCTTCCTCCTTTTTCAGCTGCATCTTCTGATCTAAATCCATCTCTGAGCTCATCTGCTCTGTCAGCTCTTCTGGCTGATCCCAACTCATCTGCTCATCTGCTCATCCCTACCCATCTGGCAATATGGGATCTGTTCACTGCTCTCCTGGAAGATTATGAGATCAATTGATCCCATCTTCATCAGCACTCCTTGCTGAATTGAACTCACCTCCAAGTCCATGAGACTTTCAGATAGTCTCGAATGCTTATCTCTGCCCACCTGGCAATTTGAGATGCTTCCACTGCCCTCCTGGTAGTCTTCGAGTCCCGCAGCGACCTCATTTCATTGCCTAGATTAATGTGAAATTCCCTGGCTGTCCTCATGACAGTCTCTGAGATCCTGCAGTGATCTCAACCCTTTGCCCACCTGACAATTTGGAATTTCCTCTCTGCCCTCTTGGCAGTGCTTGAGATCTTCAGCTGATCTCATTTCACTGAGATCTCTCCCAGTTTCTGGTTCACATACCTGAACCATTTCCTCCGGTCCGTCGAGGTTTTCATCATGCCTCAACCATCCTCTCAATAGCCTATGCTGTCTTCTAGCCATCAACTCCTTGACTGGCCATTTTATCTTTGTCTTCTTCATGGGCCATTGATATACCCATCTTGGTTTTGCTTTTTGTTGCATCTTCAATTCAAGCTCATCTATCCTCGTGTTCTGCTGCATCTTCAACGTAATCTTTTCTATTTCTTTCTTTATATTAGCGAGCTCTTCATCTATATCTTTTTGGCTCCATAGCTCTGAGTTTTTCCTTCCAGCATATCTACGACTTTCAGTAGCCATGTTGTTGTCTCTGTCTTCTCTCCTAGTAAACCTGCTGCTGTCACTCTGCAACCCTGAGTGTCTCAGCTTCTCCTAAAGTCCTCCTGACTACTTATGGACTGTTGCCTACCTGCAAACAAATCCTTACGGAGTTTCAGTACTCTGTCTTCTTCCTGCTCCTTCTGTCCCTGCTTCAAATATACAAACAGAGTTCTCGCTCTGATACCACCTTGATGAACGCATACCAGCATACCCTGCAGGGTCCCTGCGCCCAACCTCCCGATCTTTAAGGATCGTTCAAATTCCCCTTCGAGCCGGAGCGGCTCTTTCGATTCCCACTGTGGAATCTCTGTTAAAAACCCGATCCACATGTCCTTATCTTCCCCACGGTCTTCTGCACTCCGACCGCTGCCTCTTCCTCAGAATGGAAAGATATGCTTTCGGGGTTTGGGGTTTCCTGATCCCCGATGTCAAGAGTTCTCTGTCCTCTTGAATCCCTGATCTCCGATTCGTCGTTTTCCTGATATGGCTTTTATAGCCTTTAGCCCCTCCTGGCTATGCCCTAGTCCATACGACCAGTTCTCATAAGACCACAGCCTTATCTTTCTTTCGGGGTTCTGGGCTTTCAAATGCCGAAATAAATGGACCTCTTGTCTACAGAATCCTCTATATTCCGATATGATGTCAGCTAGGCCCCACAACGGAGCTTTCCACCTTATCGGGATTCCGGACTTCTCAATTCCGAAATGTATGGACACTTTGTCCACAGGATTCTCGATTTCCCGATTCCTGTAATACCGATGGCTGACTTTTCCTTTCGGGAAATTTCCCGAAAGCTTCGATCGTTGCCATGCGTCCTTCTATGATGGACGGTCCTGACCGCTTCTCGCGATTTCGGAGTTTCCGCTGCTGAAATGCTTCGGCATCTTGTCCCTTCGATCTCTGAATGCCGATGGGGTCCCAATCTCGCCCACATGTCCCAACTGATGGACGGCTCCAATCGGTTACAGGGTTTCCAACATGGATTTACTTGATCTCTTGCTCACAAAACTTTTGATTTGCCGAGTCCTGAAACTCCGATGGAGTCTTCCCTTTCGGGACTTTCCCCGAGATCTTAGATCTTCACCACGCGTCCCCTCAAGATGGACGGTCCTGATTAAGTCTCGGAATTTCACAACATCAAATGCCGAAATGTCCCGGCATCTTACCCCTTCAATCTTCGAAATGCCTATAGGCTCCCGATGTCGCCCACGTGTCCCAACTGATGGACGACTCAGATCGTTCTGGGGACTTTCACCATGAAAATTCCCGATCTCATGTCATCATGACTCCCGATTTCACGAATGCCGATATCCCGATGGTCACGCCTCTCATCGGGACTTTCAACCTCCTGTTCATGAAGGTAAACCTCGTGCAGCTCTTGTCAGATTCGACGGTTGACGGGTAATTGGACCAAGATCCGACGGTCCAGATCCGTTCTTCCTGTGCGCTTACTCTAGAGGCTAAACTCCGCGCGTCTTCACCCGATCCAACGACTGACGGGTATCTGAGTGAGATCCGACGATTGATGATCTCCTCTTCTGTGCGCTTGCTCTGATGCTCCCTAGACGTGAAAACCTTCCAACGGCCGACGTTGCTCGTCCGGAGCTTTGGCGCTTTCTTCCTACACTTGGAAAAATTCCAAATTTCCAAAGGCCTCGACCTTTGCCTTTTCTCTACGAGCTCCACGATCGAGAGTTCTCGCCTGCGCGTATATGAAAACGCTGGCCCTCCTAAGCTTTTCCTTTGAATCCTCAAGTGATTGTTTGACTTCTGCGCCTCTGCAGAGTCTTCATGCACATAAAGCGCTTATCCGTCCTGAGCTTTCCAAACACTCAATTCTTTAAGGAAATAAATCCTTTTTCCTTTCTCCCTCAGATGGAAATGCAATGCCTTCCGGGCTATCTTCTGCTCAAGCAACCTGATTGTTGAGTCTTTCAGGGTGTTCAACAACCCTGCAGAAATCCTTCAGAGGATTCTTCCTCTAATTTCAGAACTCAAAGAGTTCTCTTCTCTTCTGTGCCTGTCTGCACAATGTCTCAATGCCTCCTGGCAGAGTGTCTTCTCCCAGAACTTCCAGTAGTTCTGTACTCTTCTGTGCACTTATGCACCTACTCAATGCCCACTTGGGAGAGCTCTCAGAATCCTCAATGATTCTTGTTCTCCTTGAACTCATAGCATAATTCTTCCTCAGCGCTCTGTGCCTATGCTCAATGCCCTCCTGACAGAGTGTCAAGAATCCTTAGTGATTCTGACTTCTTAAGAACTCACAACAGAGTTCTTCCCAATGCACCACTGTGAATATGCTCAATGCCCACTTGGCAGAGCTCCACAGAACTCCTCAGAGCTTCTGTCTGCAACTGTGTCTCTCCTACGCAGCGTTGCCTCCAAGGTATTCAACAACCTTGAGGTCTTTCTCTGAATTGTTGACTCCAGTTCTTGTGCCGCAACACATCTTTGTCTGAACCCGCAGAATTCAGAAGTGATTCTTTGCACTGGTATTCAGAGACCGTAGTACTCTGTCATGCCCTCCTGGCATGAAACCACAAAGAACCTCAATCCTGGAAATCAAACACACTCCTGCAAATGCATGATAGCAACATACATTCATAGTGTAATAGAACACTCACAGACATTCATTTAACACAAAATACATGATGGAAAAACTGTTATTTGTATTAATATGACGAACGCCTGTATTTACAAGGTGTTCCTGAGCATGGCCTGTAATAAGGTCTCGACTCCTTCTCTTCTCTTACTCAACTTACTGTCCTATCCCCCCTGCTCACTCTTACAAAATGAGATACTAAAAATCTCTTTTACCTGAGGGGCTCTTCGAGCTCTTCCCTCCAATCTACCTACCCTATTCAATTACATTGAATTGGCTGTCTAGTCCAACATTGGATCTAGATCTAAGCCTTACAATCATTAAAGGCCTACCTACTCTAATGCCTGCACAAAGGCACGGCTCTATGGCTCAACAGCCTAAACATTTAATTTACATTCAAATTCAAAATTTGAAGATGAGGGCTGCGCCTCTCTTCAGCCTTGAATGCACGTGCTGACATGGTTGGTTGGCTAGCTGGCTGACTTGGAGGGATGCTCCTACATCAGTTGGTTGGGGCAGAGTTATGAAGGCGTTGGACTAGGTGGAGGTTCCGGGGTCGATCCCGCCGGACTCCGTTTTTGGTAGTTGGTTATTATATATATATTATATTGTTTGTCCTCCACTAAGTTTAGTTGTCCACTAGAAGCTTTGCCCAGTCCGTCAGATTTGGCGGACCCGCCATTTCTTTTTTTAAAACTAAAATCGGTTACGGGCTAACATTGGGCATTCCTGGGATGCCATGTGTCACCTGATGATTGGGCCATGTGGCGCCTGCTGATACACCTGCATGTATGTTGAAATGGCTTGCCCTATCACTGTCGTACTAACATGTGGCGCTCCCAGGGTGGTGCCACGTGGTGTCTCTTGGGGGTGCCACGTGGTACTTTTCTATTGGTCCATATGGACCCCTAAAAAGTCCACTGGCGGGTGACATGTGGTAGCCTCTGGTGCTGCCACATGGAATGTTGATGTCAGCATCTCGTACGATGACGTCACCCTGACACATCACTTGCTAACGTCAGCAGTACAAATGATTATGTGTCCCCTACTGACTAGCCATGTTTTACCGCAACTTTGACCGTGAATATCTTTCAAACTATAACTCTCTCTGACAAGTCGTTTGCATGATTAGAAATCTTGCGATGCGCTCTTCACGATCATGCCATTTTTGTTGAGTTTTTGGAACTTTGAATTTTTTCCCTTTCTCTATCTGTTGAAGCCATTCCGAGCGTTCTGAGCTGCCTCTATGAGTTCTGAGTTATTCTTATCCTTCTCTGGATCCTTTTTGGATCATTAATGCATACAAAACCAACATTTTCATCAAAACTTGATGAAATAAACTCTCATGGGAAGTTTGAGGATGATTATGCACTCTCTTAGACATTTTGGTCAAGAATTTTAATAGGTAAAAGGGTAGAATCATCTCTACATCTCCATTTAGATGCATAAAAATCCTCATATGATAATGATAGGCATAAGAAAATCATCCCTCGCTTGTTATATATTTCTGGACTAGTGTTAAAACATCCCTCCATTATTTCTTTAACCATTTAATTGGGATCCCTTAACTCAAGTCAGGATCGTGATGCTCTAGTAGCAAAAATTGTTTGTACAAATCTGCAGACAACTCACCTTTCTTCCACCATCTCTCACCGTGCACAGGTAAGTGACATGCCAACCCAATCAAGTGCTCTATAACATAGATTAATACTCTTCCCACCTGAGTTTTAAAACCATCAAAATTCTGGGCGAACAACATTCAAACCTCCTCCTGGTAACCTTGGAAATTATAGCAGAAGTGGTACCAACCTGCATTGATGAATTTTTGCATGATTTCAGGATATGCTTCCAACAATTTGCCTCCAATCGTTTCCAAACGATTAGTCAAACCACTTTTCTTAGGTGCCATAACTTCTGACTTTGATCTCTGTCAACTTGCAGATGCTAGGGTTTTAGTTTGATAGTTTTTCTTTCCTACATGGGTAAGTGATACACAGAGGTTTGCTCGGCGGCAAAATAATGTTAGGATCTCAATCTAGTTATATGAATTACCTCTCAAAATTAAATCATCACTTTAAATGCTTCAATTCGTGTCCTGAAACCCAGCTTCAGTGGATGCATAAATAGGTACAAAGATGTGGTCTTTAAATGATATCCCCTGTGTTGAATCATAATTTGACGATAATCATGTTGCTACATGATTTCCTACATGATATTATGCATGTTGTTGTGACAGTTAACACGATTTTCGGGACTAAGACATGTTAAAAAATGATGGGTTTAGGCGCCACATGAATGGCGACATTGTTGTAGCGACTCTGTCTTTCTTTCAACTTCGGAAAAAATTAAAATTTGACTAGAATATCTGATGGAACACACTCAAACCTTGTGAATATTCAAATTTATCTTACTGAAAGCATATGAAAATAAACTCAAGCAGAGAAAAAACACACAAAATCATAAAAAGAGAAGTGGACAAAGAACTTAATACAAACAAGGGTACGATGAGACAAGTTTTTTTTTAAATGAAAAGGTAGGAATGAGTTTTTATTGATAGTGTAGGCTAAAAATCAAAGGTAATGGGTTATAGTAAGTTCGAGGACTATCATGACTCTTTCCCAAAGATCTATCAATTGAATCGTTGTAAGTGAATTCAGCCTGGGCCAAGACCAAATCCCATTGTCCTACCTTCTCCCCACTCAAACTCTTCAATAAATTCCCAAGACTCCAGTTAACTACCTCGATTTGTCCATTCGTTTGTGGATGATATGCAGAACTATACAACAAATTGGAACCCATCTTCTTCAAAAGTATCCTCCAAAAATGTCCAAGAAATATTGTATCTCTATCAGAAGTGATACTTCTTGGTAGTCCATGTAACCTCACAATCTCTCGGAAAAACAAAACAACCACTTTAGTAGCATCATTGGTCTTCTTGCATAGTATGAAATGTGCCATCTTTGAACACCCGTCCACTACAACTATCATAGAGTCATGACTGCTCTGCATCCTAGGTAGTCCTAAAACGAAGTCCATACTTATATCTTCTCATGGTCTCTCTGGTACCGACAATGGTGTATATAAGCATATGTTTTGACTCTTTCCTTTTGCTATTTAGAAAATTCTACAACACTCAACAAACTTCTTAACATCGTCGTTGATGCTAGGGAAAACGTATCTTTCCTTCACTAATATTGTGGTCTTATCAATACCAAAATGTCCACCCAAACCTCTGTTATGAAACACTCTAACAAGATTTAGCCACAATGAGCTCCATGGAATGCACAAATGTTGGTTCTTAAACAAGAATCCTTCTTGGATGTGAAAATCCAAATACGATGTTCTATTGATGCTCTTAGGTGCTTTTCACCCTTTCTAAGCCTTTGCAAAATCTATGTCCTTTGCATACAACTCTTTCATACGATGTTCTATCGATGCTCTAAGGTGCTTTTCACCCTTTCTAAGCCTCTGCAAAATCTATGTCCTCCGCCAATGAAGCGATCTTTGCGTCAGCCAACAGTGTCGTCTGTCGTACGACATCAATCCATTCAAAGATGAGGTATTGTGTGATGTTTCTCCCCTTGAAGTTTGTGATGTTCTTTTTGGCCAACCTTATTTATGGAAACACCATGTTGTACATGAGTCTAGGCCTCATAGTGTTATTATTACTTTGAATAAGAAATTATATAGGATACTTGAGGTAGTCTCACCTACTGCTATTTCCTTAATCTCTACCAAGCAATGTAGGAATGCCATTTCTCAGACCGAGAATTTTGTCTTCTTCGTGATTCACTCTCAGAGTGAGTGAAAGGTTGTAACCACATCCATGGCCTCCGTGGCTGAACTATCCACACAATAGAAGCAAGTGGATAAGGTCGTAGAAGAATACAAAGACATCTTCTCATCACCTACTGGGGTACCTAGGCACTGTCAGGTCAATCATTCCATCGATTTGACCCCTGACACACCGCTACGCAATGGACCAATCTATCGCCACTCTCTGTTAGAAAACGAGGAGATCCAACATTCGATCGAATAACTGCTCCACCAGGCGCACATTAGACCCAACTCATCACCTTGTGGAATCCCAATCGTGCTGGTGCAGAAGAAAGACGAGACCTAGCGACTCTGCATTGATTACCTAGCCCTAGACAAACTCATAGTGAGGAACCGATACCCAATTCCTCGAATCGACCATATCCTTGATCAACTCAAGGGGGGAAAATACTTCGGTAAGATTGATTTGAAGTTTGGCTATCATCAAGTCCCAATAGAGAATATAGATGTACAAAAGACTGCCTTCAAGTCAAAAGAAGGTCTTTTTGAATGGTTTGTCATGCCCTTTGGTTTGAAAAATTCCCCTGCAAAATTCATGAGGATGATGGAGGATATCTTGTGGCCTTTCACTAACTCTTTTGTAGTAGTGTATCTGGATGACATCCTCATCTACAACAAGACTTGGGAGAAACACTTACAACATATTCAACAGGTTCTGCACACATTGCGGCATCACAAGCTATATGCCAACTTGGAAAAATATTCCTTCAACATGGACAGGGTCTAGTACCTAGGATACATTGTTGATGCGCATGGTGTGCATGTGGATCCAGCCAAGATCCAAGTCATTCGTGACTAGCCAGCCCCAACCACACTCATTGAGCTTTAGAGCTTCTTAGGCCTTGCCAATTTCTATCGTAGGTTCGTGTTGGGATTCTCCCATATTGCATGGGCCCTCAACCAAGTAACCAGGGGTGGTGGTAAGGCGAAATTTGTGTGGGGTTTGTCCCAACAACATGTGTTCGATTATCTAAAGCAACGCTTGTGCTCATCCCCAGTGATTTCATTACATTACCTGCAACAACCCTTTGAGATTGAGACAAATGCTTTAGACTATGTTGTGGGCGCAGTCCTCACTCAACACGACCACCCTGTGGCCTATCATAGTGAGACATTATCAAATGATATCTATAAGTACCCAACTTATGACAAATAAATGTACTCCATTATGCAAGACTGTCGCCAGTGGAGGTATTACATTCTCGGGAAGGAGACGATCATCCACATTTATCATAAGTCGTTGTAGTTCATGCAGACAGAAGAAAAATTGCAAAACAACTACCATCAGAAGTGGTCCACATATTTGCAGCAGTTCCACCTCAACATCAAGTATAAAACAGAAAGTACCAACCAAGTCATTGATTGCCTCAGCCGATGTCCAATCGCGACACTCACCACGGAGCTAGACGCTTGTAGCCACGAGACCTTCGGATGGCCCCATCTCTATGAGATAAATCCTGACTTCGCCAATACCTACCAAATGTTGGGTGCAAATACCATTGCCACTAATTTCCATCTTCAGGATGGGTTGCTGTGCCATTTGGGCCATATCTGCATTCCATCAAGAGAGCGAGAGAAGTTGATTTGGGAAGCCCACTACAGTTGGGTGGCAGGACATTTCAACATGGAAAAGATAGTGGAAGTGTTGCAACGACATTTCTACTGGACGAAACTTCGACACGATGTCAACAAGTATATCTGGTCCTGCATCGCTTATGCTATTTCCAAATCGGCCACTGAGAAACAAGGCCTGTGCACTCCTCTACCTACTCCTGACAGGATCTGGGAATCCATCTCAATGGACTACATGTCGGGCCTTCCATCCACCAAGCAGAGAAATGACTGTGTTTTTTTGGTTATTGATCGCTTTTCCAAGATGACGATTCTTGTCGCCTGCAAGAATAACATCATAGTGGAGGCCACTGTCAAGCTCTAATTTGAACAAGTGTGGGTACACTTTGGGATCCCACAAGCCATTATCTTATATCGGGACAACCAATTCCTTAGCACATTCTGGTTGAGTCTCTGGTCACTGTTGGACACCAAGCTCACCAAATCCACTGCCTTCCACCCCCAGACGGATGGCCAAACCGAGGTCGTCAACCGGATGATCATTCGCATCCTACGCATGTACAATTCCAAGCACCCCCACACATGGGATGAGAGTCTTCCCTATCTTCAACACAACTACAATAGATCCATACATAGCTTAATTGGCCACAACCCCTTTCAGGTGGGGTTAGGATTTCAACCATTGGGTCCCATGGATGTTGCACTACCCCTTGCGACCACCCAGGAAGACTCGTTGCATGCTCCAACTGAAGTTGACAAAGCTACCCAGTTCATTGAGCGGATCCAACACAACTGCCAATAGGTTCAAAATATTTTGCAGAAGTCCAATGCCAAGTACGAGCAACGCCATGACCAACACCGAGTTCCACCCCAGTTTCAGGTGGGAGACAAAGTTTGGTTGCACTTGCAGAAAGAACGCCTTACAAGGCCTCATCGGAAGCTTCGTCCACTCCGTTACGGACCTTACACCATCACCAAGACTATGGGTAACAATGATTTTGAGCTCAATCGTCCCCCTTTCCTTGGCTTGCACCCAATGTTCAATGTGGACCTCCTTCGACCTTATTTTCCACCATTATTGGACACCTTGGATATAACATAACAATTGACACTAACATAGCTCAACCCTGATTGCATGGAATAGGAATCCACTGATTAGCTCATGGAAACATAGGTCAATATCACTTGCCAACATAGGATCCAACTTTATCGGGTTATCAAAGCAAGGCACCTCCTGCACCAAGGCAAGTGGCTCACCCGAGGCCAAATTCAATATAAATTCCTCATCTGATGGGGGAACTCAATGAAATGGAGACCATTGCTTCCTAAGGGGGGGGGATTGATGCAGGAGGATCTCGGTGGCCACCCACCTATTCCAACTAGCTCAAAACATTTTTTTGGCAACTTACTATTTTTAGCAATTTTTCGGGGCCATTTTGAGGGCCTAAACGACATTTTTCCACACTCGGGCACCTCAGTAATGGCCTAAGGATTTGATTGAGCCTATGAAATGAATCTCCTCATCAAGACCTTTCCAACAAGCTATCGTGTGCCCTAAACGAAGATCGTATGCAAAAGTTACGACCATGGGAAGTTGATGTATTAACTTACCCCAACAAGGCCCACATGACTTTTGGCGCTTCATCTCCCAGGCTTAGGTTTTTGGATGTCTAGGGTTTTGGCATTCATTTTTATTATAAAAATTTCTTTAGAGCCTCATTGTACTCATCTTCTTGTGAACGAGCGTAGTCATCGCGTCTCTTCTCAAAGATAAGTTGCCACCCTTCTAGCAAGCTTGTTTTCAGTCTGCATTTTACAGTTTTAACATATTTCTTATTTAATAGAAGTCAAGTTTTATTGTATCTATGCTATTATTCACTGTGCCTCTATGTTAATATTATAATTCTGTGTTTTCATTGTGTTCTGCTCATAAATATGGATCACCTTCCTCAAATGCTCTAGGTGTTCTTCTTTGGTTTTACTGAAAATAAAAATGTCATCTAGGTACACAACAACTAAATCTCCCAAAAATGGTTTCATGACCTCATTCATAACTCTCATGAATGTACGAGGGGAATTCGTTAACCCAAATGACATGATTAGCCACTCAAATAGTCCATCACTCCTCTTGAACATTGCCTTCCATTCGTCATCTTCCCTTGTCCTAATTTGATGATACCCACTCTTCAAATCAATCCTTGAAAAGTATTCAGATCCACTTAAATAGTCCATAAGGTCAACCATCCTTGGTAAGGGAAATCTTTACTTAATAATGATCCTTTTGATAGCTTGGGAATAAGTACACATTCTCCATTCGCCCCCTTTCTTGGGTGTCATTACTGTAGGTACAAGACAGGGACTTAAACTCAGTTAGATCAATCCTCTATAAAGAAACACTTACACTTGTTTATTCACTTCTTCAATCTCTATTGAATTCATCCAATAAGGGGATTTATTCGGTAGACTTGATCAAATAAATTTGATATAATATGCTCCTTCGGGGAGGTAAACTTGTTGGTAGATCATCCCCAACAATCTCTTTAAATTCTTTCAACAAAGATTGTATTTTAGGTAGCACATGACTCATTTTTCCAATCCGCGGGACTTGTCTTGGCATTTAGGCCAAACAAAAATGGGTCGTTTTCTGTCCTCCAAAGAATTATCTAGCCGAGCACATCATAATGTGACTGCTACTATAAACATTTATATTGTCATGTCCTTTTCTGTCACTACCACTTAACTTAGTCTCCACCATTGTCTCCAACATGTACCGATGTCATTTCTTTAAAAAATCATAAGTATTCTTCCTTCCATCATGGAAAAATTATTTTTCAAATAACCATGGTCTTCCGAGTAGTATGTGACATGCATCCATCTCTACTATGTCACATAATACCTGCTCACTAAAATTTCCAATCTGAAAATTTAACCACCATTGCTCAGTCATGGACACCTGCTGTCCTCTTTTCAACCATGACACCTGATACAGATTTAGATTTGGAATCATTTTTAATTTTAACTCCTCCATTACCTCCGTGGATACTAGATTTTCTGTACTTACATCTCATATGACCAGATGATAACACTTATCTTGAATTTTGCACTTCGTTTTAAAAACTTTCTTTCTCTACTCAGTCTCTCCTATTGTCTTTACCTCAGGCTTAAGTAGCACTCTTCTATTGTATTTCCCTGCTCCCGTTGAAGTACTTCCACATTGTTTCCAACAATCGATGCCTCATCTGCTTGGGTAACCTGCATTCTAGCCTCATTTCATCTCCATGTATTCTGCTTCTTTGGACATTCTGATGCGTTGTGATGTTCTATTCCACATCTATAACAAGTGATTACATACTTACCTCTGCCAAATCCATTTCCTTTCCCAACGCCAATTCCTCCTGTTACAGATGAATCTCGCCTACAGATAAGCCAAATCGCCCTTGGATCTACCCTTGATCCAAGACAGACAGAGGGGATAAATTCCTATGGTTCTCCCTATATCTAATTAGAATATGTTTCTTATTTAATGATAATAGATAGTAAATAGGCATACCTTTTCCTTTGAATGTTGTCCTCGCATGTCTGGATGATGTAGCTCTCGAGATCCTAGCTCCAACTCCTCCAATCTGCTTCTTGCACACAAGCAACAAACAATACCAATCTACGAATTCTCTCTAGCATTATAAAATCACAAATTCATCTGGATCTATTATGATGTATTCAATATAAGATCAAATTTGACATATATCATTGAACATGAACAATATTAAAGGGGAAAACCAATGATCTATTAATGAATATAGAAGAAATACATCAAAGCTTTATACCTTATATGTTGATGCTTCCTCCTAGTTCAAGGTTCCCGATGCTCCTCCTTAGCCTCTTGATCTCCTCTCTCTATTTTGCCAGCATAACCACTCTCCAAACTCTTCTCCCCATCTCCTTGATTTGGCCTCTTCTTATAGGATTTTAGAAGTGATTGGAGATAGGCTTTATGACATGTGAATTAGGTGGATACAAGTCATGGATAGGTCGATACAAATCATGGATAACTTGATAGCATGTGAATTGAGCAATTACAAGTCATATATAGGCTTGATGGCATGTGAACTAATCAATTACAAGTCATGCACAAGTTTCATGCTTAATTATGAGCTTTTGCCAACCTATTATGAACTTTTTATCTATTACGAGCTTTCTTCTCAAGTTCCATGCTTAATTATGAGTTTTTTCCAACTCACCATGAACTTTCTATTCAATTATGAGTTTATTCTCAATTATAAAATAATTATTATTTCATAATTATGAAATTGTGACAAAATAATTATTTCCTTGTGAAATAATTATGAGAGTTTTACTCAATTACGTAATTCTATCCTCATAACATTTAATAACATGCTTGCATAACCTATGGTGGAAAATACAAGTATAGCAGATGCCCCCTAATGTGTGAGGTCAAAAGAGGAACCGATGGCCAAAATACATTACAAAAATTCATGGTGACGAGTGGCATAGGAAAAGAACTCGAATATCAAGGAACTAGTGAGTATCTCCAATCATACATCAAGGATGAGAGCATATATATACCATCCCCTATGTAGACATACTCAAAGTCTGAATGAGCATGGCCGCCAAACAATACACTATAGATCCATGATATGAAATGCTAGATCATGGCCATGAAAGAATACATAGTGAATCCATGTCATCAATAAGACTGTAGCCACGAGACAATACAATGTGGATCTACGTCGTGAACTCAATCATAGCCACCAAAAAATACAATGTGGATCTATGACACAACATATAAATATTAGGAAGACAACAAGCACTAAGGAGAGTTCCCTTGAAGTCTTCAAAGTACTCATATACAAGTAATATACTCCTTCACAACTTGGGAGGAGATGTTGTAAAGGAATGTTGTGGTGCCCAAACCCCAATGGTACGAATCTACATCATGAGAATAGATGAGTTGATGTCGAGCATGGTAGAAATTGTATGATTATCGATCATTGATGCATACTATTAACATATGCGAGGGGAACCACTGATGATGAAGATGGACCCCAAGGTACCTAGTACAATCTAGTGAGTGTGAATAGAGGATCTAGTGTCGAACACTCATAGAATCAATCGATCAGAAGTCAATAATGTAAACCCACTGTCAATCACGAGGAGACCTGCCACTGAGGACAACAAGCTCCAAGGTACTAATTGGTTTCTAAATCCCTCTCCTAGATAATGTGTTGAATTCAATAAGAGGAGATCTGTCGAAGGAGGGCCTTGATGTATCCTCGATCAATGGACACAAAACATACACCAAGAGATGATGTGAAGAGAGAGTACCAATAAGTACAACTGAAATAGGGATGGCCAAATCAGAAAGTCAACAAAACTACAAATGACTGACTCAGGCATAAAATTCCTTTGAACATATAGCATGACGCAATGGTCACTTGGTAGCGAGACACAAGAGCTGGATGAATATAGTGCAACAATGTAGGAGACATTGAAGCACTCTCCATGATGACTCGAAGAGTAACTAGTCGAAGTAGTATCTCTGACTCATATTATTGGGATAGCTCCTAAGCATCTTAAAACCCAACTGTATGACGAGGACTCAAACATGTGCCATGTTAAAGAGAGACTCGATTGAAGTTGTCATTTTGACAATAGATAAACAGTGAAAAACGCCCCACTTTTTTTTTTTTTTTTTTTGCATTTTTTGCCTCCTTCATGGTTTAATGAGCACGAAAGAATGACACAAGTAAGTTGGATGCCTTTTTCGTGTCCTTTCATTGGTTTAACAACATGCTCCTATGTTCCAAGTGCATGGAACCGACCTAAGCAATGAAGAATGAAAATGGTATTGGCAAGTGAGATCCACTCTTAGTAGTTGTTCTCTCCATGGGTAAGTGTGTGCTAAACAGAGGCCAAATAATGCAAGAGGTGAATAGTCAAGGCTAATGCATAGCAGTAAGTGAGATGTGGGCAAACAACAACGTAGTGGTGGGGAGTATGATGTGAGCAACAAATGCATAGGCTATCATTAAGCAACGTAAAAAGGTTATCGGGAACCCCAACGGGATGTGGCCAGAATATAGACGAAGAGAGGAGAATGAGGCTTAATCTTCAAGTCATGGTGGGGCTAAAGGAGGGCTCCTAGTCCTATAGGAAAATGCAGCATGGGCATCGAATGGCAATCACGGTGTTAACTAGGGAACCCATGAAGTGTAGGTGCTACCGAACCAATTACGACATGCAAAAGGAGTGGCTAAAGGTTGCAACCGGTCGGGTTCGAATCCTAAAGCATAATGCTGGCAATATGGATGGTTAAAAATACAAAGTGGGAAATGCAGAGAAAAACCTATCCTTGTATGCCAGTTTAGAAATATATACCTCAAGTGTAGTGGATGTCACCATTTCCATAAAAAGAAGTCCTCGTAATATTGTCAACACATGTAAACTAGATTTCGGGGTCAAAATGCATAGTGAAAACTCAAAAACGGAAATATTTTTGGATTTTTTAGATATGATATATACAAAATAAAAAGCACTCACACCACACACCTATGTACAAGGCACTACACATCTTGATGATTTAAGAAATGTAGAGCCCATTGCGAGGCTCAGGACAATGATCGTTTTCATAATCAATGAACTCATGAGCCTTTTTTGTCATCATATGGTTCATCATGTTGGGGACAAGCCACATGAGAACAAATTTTTGCATACAAAGATACTTTTTGTGAGTAGTCTTGTGAGCTAGGGAAGCTCCTTGATGGGCACCATCAAGACATGAAGGAAGTATGAAATGTGAATCTTTGATGGAAGGGGTAGAAGATAATTCAGTGGCAAGTTTTGAAAAAGATAACCAAGGAAGAAAATGGTCACGACTAGGAGGGTTGTTGTATGTCTTATCAAATTCCCCCAGTATCGACCCATGACTCATCATGCTAACTCTCAAAGGTTCCAAATCAGGGAGTATAGATTCTTGATGATGCTCATCTTCCTTGGGCTTTTCGATGGAAGCCGTGACTTCCAGGATGGCCTCTTCTGAAGGAAACTCGAAATCTAGGATGTCATGTGAACTTGGAGAGTAAACAACCCATACAAACGGAGTAGGTTTATCACACTCCATATGAGGATGGAGTTACTGAACAATATCAACTGATGTTGATGGGATTTCTAAGTCGATAATCTCGATCGTAGTGAGAGATATGGATGCTCCAAATGAATCAACATCCTCGAGATGAGCTACCAACCAAGGATCAATAGACCCTAGGGATGCACTAGTAGACGAGGACATCGTGTTTGTAGGAGTAACACTAGCAATGGAAGACGATGGGGGAAGGGGAAATATTCCCATCAATGAAGGATCTTTGAACACCCCTGCATTGACGTGAACAAAAGACTGCGTAGTATCACTGATAAAGGGTACATTTGTCCCCAAATTAGCTCTAAGGTTTGGGGCACAAAACACAAGCTAATCGATCGTAATGATTTTCCCTTGATGAGAGAAGCATAGGACCTTGAAGAATGAATAGACAACTGCAATCATATCATAGAACCAAGTACGCCCGAGAAACAAATTGTACTCAAGAGATGCATCGATGACCTCTACTGCCACATAGATAGTCTTTCCACCTAGATCGATGGGCAAGGTGGTGATTATGCCATGAGGATGGTGTTAGAAAAACAAGATCGCAGAGAAATAAAATTAAAAAAATGCGGAAATAAAACACGGAAGATACATAATACAATAGAGACACAGATATACGTGGTTCACCCACTGTGGGCATCATCCATGCTTGTCATGTTCATCCTTTTTGACACACCATTTTCTTGTGGTGTTCCTAAAACCTTCTTCTCTCTACGAATCCTATGGTGTGAACAGTAATGATCAAACTCCTTGCTATAGTATTCACCTTCATTGTCTAATATGAGACACTTCAACCTTTTTCCCATCTCATTCTCAACCAAAGCTTTCCATTTCTTTTAAGTGTCAAAAACATCAAATTTTTGTCGAATGCAATAAACCCAAGTTTTTCTAGTTGCATCATCAATAAAAGTAACATAATAACAAGAGCCACTAAGAGACGATACCTGATTTGGGCCCCATACATCTGTATGCACAAGCTATAACTTTTCACTCTTCTTTTCCTTCACGACTTTGAGAAATCCGACTCTCTTATGTTTTCGATAAATACAGTGCTCACAAAAATCCAAATCAACTTATTTAAGATCCATCAACAAATTTCTTTTGTGAAGTATCTACATCCCCTTCTCACTCATGTGTCCAAGCCTATGACGCCACATTGTTGTATCCACTCCTGTAGAATTTAAAGAGATAGAAGAGTCAACATTACCAGTACATAAATACAATGTATCTACCTTCTCTCCTTTTTCCATTACCAATGATCCTTTAGTGACCTTCCACACCTTATCTGTAAATGTAGATATACAACCTTCAATTTCGAATTATCCTATTGAAATTAGATTTCTTCTCAAATCTAGTATATGTCTCACCTCTTTCAGTAACCATTGGTTTCCATTCTTTTGCTTTATTTGAACCTTACACATTCCAACAATTTGACATGGTTCATCATCACCCAAATAAACCTATCCAAAGTCACCTTGAACATAATTTTAAAAATATTTCCTATGGGGTGTGGCACGAAATGAAGCCCCTAAATCTACTACCCAGGACCTAGTAATATTATCTAAAGAAAGAATCAAAGCATCTTGTAACACATCACCTGCTACATATGCTTCCTGATTTTTCTCCTGCTATACATCTCTTTGTTTCTTTGGAGCTCTGCAGTCTTTCTTCAGATGTCCTTTCTTCCCACAATTCCAACACTCTATCTTTCCTAGTCTAGATTTGGATCTGCCCTTCCTATACTTCCCATAGTTTCATGGACTCTTTACTCTTTCCCTTTGTGTTCCCTTGTTATCCACAGTTAATGCATTACCGGATGTCTCACATGTGCTTTTTCGTCGCATTTCCTCGCTAAGGATAACACCAACAACATCACCAAATTTCAGAGTGTTTAAACCAGAGACAGAGTTACTTACAAACATGACCAAGTTGTTCAAGATTTCTGGCAATGAGCACAAGATTAGAAGAGCCCTATCCTTATCATCAAAGTCCACTTTTACAAAACTTATCTGATTAGTAACCATATTGAATTCATTTAAACGATCGACAACAAATCCATCTTCTGACATCTTCATATTAAATAATCGCTTCATTAGAAATACCTTGTTGGAAGCTGAGGGTTTTTTATATAGTTTAGTCAATGCGTTCATCGGATCCTCTATTGTATTTTCTTTTGAAATATTGAAAGCCACCGACGCTGCCAGGCACAACCATATTGTTCCCAGTGTGTTTTTGTCAAGAAATCTCATTCTTCGTACTTCATACTCGCTGGTTATTTTGTTTTTCTGTTCAATGGTAGGTAAAGATCCTTCTGATATAAATAATATTCCATCTTCATCTTCCAGAACTGATTGCTTTTGATGTTAAATTTCTCAACCTTAAACTTTCCATCGTCCACCATTGCTCCCACTCAAATCGAAAACCCTCTTTTCCTGTGAGTTACCTTTCGCTCTGATACCAGTTTTTAGAAAAACAAGATCATAGAGCAATAAAATAGAACAATTGCCGAAATAAAACACATAATATACACAATACAATAGAGACATAAATATGCATGGTTCACCTAGTATCGACTACATCCACTAGAGAAATTGGCAGGTCCTTCCTTTATTATTATGTAGTAAATGAAGGAATACAACCTACAACATACCCATTGTAAATTCCTCTTCTTTCTCTCATAGTCTACTCTCTTAGAATACAATATTCACTCACTCACACAATTGTAATACAATTCCCTCATATAAGAAAAGAGGGTTCCCTTCTAGA
>ML820483.1:0-54643 GCA_009831015.1 Picea engelmannii | reverse complement strand
AATGAAGGAATACAACCTACAACATACCCATTGTAAATTCCTCTTCTTTCTCTCATAGTCTACTCTCTTAGAATACAATATTCACTCACTCACACAATTGTAATACAATTCCCTCATATAAGAAAAGAGGGTTCCCTTCTAGAAAAAACTCCTTAACATGACTTGTACCGTCAAATCTACAACCTTATAATGAACGATCCAGATTGACTATGAAATTACAATATTTTACAAGGAAATTTTCCCCAAAATTTCACTTCGGGGGCACTGCCCCCAAATCCCCCTCTAGGAGGTGGCTCAAAAATTTCTTGCCCCCCCCCCCGCTTGGACCCCCCTAGCAAAAGAATATGGGGGGAAAGCCCCCCCACACCCCCCATTAGGTAGTGGGTTCCAAACACGACTAACACAAGACCTCTAACTCAGGAAGATAACCAGGCTCCCCAACTAACAATCTCCCACTTGGAAACTGATCACAACAACTTCACTGCTTTTATACATGTTGGACTATGATCCACCTTGGACCTAAAAAACTTCTCATCTTCACCTTCATGCTCGAAGATCAACTGAAATTGAGCAGGAACTCAATTTCTCCTTTGTTACTACCTTTGTTAACATGTCTACAGGATTCTAGCTAGTATGTATCTTTTCCAAATTCAATTATCCATCTTCCAAAATGGATTGTATGAAATGGTACCTGAGTTGTATATGCTTAGTCTAAGAATGGAAGGTTGAGTTCATTGCAAGATGAATTCCATTCTGGCTGTCACAGTACAACACGCTATTCTTCCGCTTCTTTCCCAATTCCTTCATAAACCTCTGTAACCAAATCATCTCTTTACTAGCATCTGTAGCAAAAACATACTCTGCTTCCATTGTATAAAGTGCAACAACCTTTTCATCTTTGAAATCCAACTTACTGCAGTTTGACCTACAGTAAAAACATACCCTGCAATGCTTCTACTCCTATCTTTATCACCTACAATATCTGAATCAACATATCCATGTAGAACAATGTTTGAACCTCCAAAACATAATGCATGAGTAGTAGTTCCTCTCAAATACCCAAGAATCCACTTTACTTCCTCCCAATGTTCTTTAGGTGGATTTTTCATATACGTGCTCACAACTCCCATTGCATGTGCAATATTTGGTCTTGTGCACACCATAACATACATCAAGCTGCCAACTATTGATGAATAAGGGTCCCTAGACATGTATTATATCTGCTCCTGTGTCTTGGGACACGTTTCCTTGGTTATTTTGAAATGGTTGGCCAAAGGTGTACTAACTATTTTTTCATTCTGCATTCTAAACCTCTCCAATACCCTCTTTATGTACTCACCCTGAGACAATGTCAATTTACAAATTTCCCTATCTCTTGTTATTTTCATACAAGGGATTTTCATTGCAAATGAATTAACTAATTTCTTTTTGAGCACATTTATATTTTGCATGTTAGAAGCTGCAACAAGCATGTCATCTACATACAAGAACAATATAATATAGCTTCCATTTTCTAGCCTCTTAAAATAAACACAATGATCATAATGACATCTATTATAACCTTGTTCTCTCATAAACTTATCACACTTCAAACACCACTGCCTTGGAGCTTTCTTTATTCCATACAAGCTCCTCTTCAACCTTCATAACGAATTCTCCTTTCCTTTGATCTCATACCCCTGCAGCTGATGCATATAAATCTCTTGCTCCAAATCCCCATGGATAAAATATGTTTTTACATCTAAGTGTTCAAGATGCAAATCTTCTACTCCCACAAGACTTAAAATAATCCCAATTGAAGTCATTTTAACAAGAGTAGAAAATATTTCATCAAAATCTATACCTTTCTTTTGTGCAGACCCCTTTACAACAAGTCTAGACTTGTATCACTTTTTGCCTCCTTTTTCTTCCTTCAACATGTAAACCCATTTATTCTGCAATGCTCTTTTTCCCGTAGGCAACTAAACCAAATCCCAAGTCTAGTTATTTACCAAGGAATCCATTTCCTCTTTCATGCCTTGTTCCCATTTCTTTTTAGTGTCTACCTGCATTGCCTCTTCATAAATTTTTGGTTCACCAGAATCATTCAAAAATAAATAATATAATGAAGGAGAGTATTGTTCAAGGGGTCTACTTAACCTGATAAACCTTCTAACAACACTTGCAAGAGTTTAGGGTACTTGATGCTCCCGTTGTTGTACATTTTGATTTTTTGTTACCTTTGGAATTTCATTTTCTTTGATTTCATCAAGCACTGTGTATTATGTGTTTTCCTTTTCCTTTTTCTTTCCCTGCAACTGATCTATGTACATGGCATTTTCATTGAATACCACAACTCTACTCCTAATGATTTTATTATTTTCATTATACCATAATCAATAACAAAAATCATTAACATCGTATCCAATAAAGGTACACTTCTTGGATTTTGCCTCAAGCTTTGTTCTATTTTCTTTATCAATATGGACAAATGCTTCACAACCGAAAGTCTTAAAAAATGAGTAGTTTACCTTTTTACGTGTCCATGCCTCCTCTGGAATGCCACCATCCAAGGAGCTCGAAGGTCCTATATTTATTAAGTAAACAAAAAATATCTAGAACCCCTTCCCAAAACTGTAAGGGCGATCTAGCATGCAATCTCATACACCTTGCACGTTCCATGATTGTCCTGTTCATGCTTTCTAACACACCATTTTCTTGTGGTGTTCCTGGAACTATCTTCTCTGTACGAATCCCATGGTATGAACAATAATTATAAAACTCCTTGTTGTAGTATTCACCTCCATTTTCTGATCTAAGACACTTCAACCTTTTTCCTGTCTCATTCTCAACCAAAGATTTCAATTTCTTAAAAGTGTCAAAAAGATCAGATTTTTGTCGAATGGAATAAACCTAAGTTTTTCTAGTTGCATCATTAATAAAAGTAACATAATAATGAGAGCCACCTATAGAGGATACCTGAGCTGGTCCCCATACATCTGTATACACAAGCTATAAATTTTCACTCTTCTTTTCCTTCCCAACTCTCAGAAATCTGACTCTCTTTCGTTTTCCATAAATACAATGCTCACAAAAATCCAAATCAACTTGTTTAAGATCTAGAAAAAAAATCCTTTTGTGAAGTATATGTATCCCCTTCTCACTCATTTTTCCAAGTCTATGATGCCACAGTGTTGTATCCACTCCTGTAGAAGTTAAAGAGATATAAGAGTCAACATTACCAGTACATAAATACAATGTACCTACATTCTCTCCTTTTTCCATTACCAGTGATCCTTTAGTGACCTTCCACGCCTTATCTGTAAATGTAGATATACAACATTCACTTCCCAACTATCTTGTTAAAATTAGATTTCTTCTCAGATCTAGTATGTCTCACCTCTTTCACTAACCATTGGTTTCCATTCTTTTGTTTTATTTGTACCTTACCCATTCCAACAATTTGACATGGTTCATCATCACCCAAATAAACTTGTCCAAAATCACCGTGAACATAATTTTGAAAATATTTACTATGGGGTGTGGCTTGAAATGATTCCCCTAAATTGACTACCCAGGACTCAGTGATATTATCTAAATAAATAATCAAAGCATCTTGTAACACATCACCTGCTACATTTGCTTCATGATTTTTCTCATGCTATCCATATCTTTGTTTCTTTGGAGCTATGCAGTCTTTCTTTTAGATGCCATCCTTTATTCCCACAATTTCAACACTCTATCTTTCATAGTCTAGATTTGGATCTGCCCTTCCTAGACTTCCCACGGTTTCCTGGACTCTTTCCTCATTCCCTTTGTGTTCCCCAATTCTCCACGATCAATGCATTACCTGATGTTTCACCTATGATTTTCCGTTGCATTTCCTCACTAAGGATAACACCAACAACATCATCAAATTTCAGAGTGTTTGAACTAGAGATAGAGTTACTTACAACCATGACCAAACCATTCCATCTTTCTGGCAATGAGCACAAGATTAGAAGAACCCTAGCCTCATCATCAAAGTCCACTTTTATGGGACTTAGCTGATTAGTAACCATATTGAATTCATTTAAATGATCAACAACATACCCATCCTCTAACATCTTCATATTAAATAATTGCTCCATTAGAAATACTTTATTGGAAGTCGAGGGTTTTTCATATAGTTTATCCAATGCGTTCATCAGATCTTTCGTTGTCTTTTCTTTTGAAATATTGAAAGTCATCGACGCTGCCCGACACAACTCTATCATTCCCAGTGCATTGCTGACAAGAGTATCCCATTCTTTGTCCTTCATACTTGCTGATTGTTTTTCTTTTCTACCCAATGGTAGGTAAAGATCCTTTTGATATAGATAATCTTCCATCTGCATCTTCCATAACTGATAGTTTTGGCCATTAAATTTCTCAACCTTAAACTTTCCATCTTTTTCCATTGCTCCCACTCGAACCAGAAACCCTCTTTTCCTGTGAGTTATCTTTCGCTCTGATACCAGTTGTTAGAAAAATAGGATCGCAGAAGAATAAAATAAAATAAAATGTGGAAATCAAACACATAAGATATGCAATACAATAGAGACAAAGATATACGTGGTTCACCTAGTGTGGGCTATGCCCACCATAGAAATTGTCAAGTCCTTCCTTTATTATTATCTAGCAAATGAAGGGATACAACCTACAACATACCCATTGCAAATTCCTCTTCTTTCACTCACAGTCTCCTCTCTCAGAACACAATATTCACTCGCTCACACAACTGCAATATGATTCCCTCATACAAGAAAAGAGGATTTCCTTCAATGGTGAAAATGCCTAACATGACTTCTACCGTCATATTTGTGCCCTTATAATGAGTGGTCCAAATTGACTGCAAAATTACAATATTTTACAAGGCAATTTTTCCTAAAATATCACTTCGGGGGGGCTGCCCTTGAATCCCCTGCTAGGGGGGGCTCCAAAATTTCTCGTCACCCCCCACTGGACTATCGTGGAGAGAGAAGTGTGGGGGGGGGGGAGAGCACCCCCACACCCCCCCGTCAGGTAATGGGGTCCAAACACAACTGGAACACGACCTCTGACTCATGAAGATAATCAGGCTCCAAAGCCAACAATCTCCCACTTTGAGATTGATCACAACAACTTCATTGTCATTGTATTTATTGGACTATGATGCACCTTGGACCTGACAAATTTCTCATCTTTACCTTCAATCTTAAAGACCAACTAAAACTGAGCAAGAACTCAATTTCTCCCTTATTACTACCTTTGTTAACATGTTTGTAGGATTCTGGATAGTATGTATCTTTTCCAACTTCAATTGTCCATCTTCCAAAATGGATCGTATGAAATGGTACCTGAGCTGTATATGCTCAATGTTAGAATGGAAGGCTAAGTTCTTTGCAAGATGAATGGCACTCTGGTTGTCACAATACAACTTGCTATTCTCCTACTTTTTTCCCAATTTCTCCATAAACCTATGTAACCAAATCATCTCTTTACTAGCCTCTGTAGGAACAACATACTCTACTTTCATTGTTGAAAGTGCAATAACCTTTTGTGGTTTCAAAATCCAATTTACTGCAGTGCCACCTACAATAAAAACATACTCTGTGGTGCTTCTCCTACTATCTTTATCACCTGCCTTATCTAAATCAACATGTCCCTGTAGAACAATGTTTGAACCTCCAAAACATAATGCATGAGTAGTAGTGCCTTTCAAATACCTGAGAATCCACTTTGCTGCCTCCAAATGTTCTTTATATGAATTTTTCACATACCTGCTCACAACTCCCACTACATGTGCAATATCTGATCTTGTGCACACCATAGCATACATCAAGATGTCAACTGCTGATGAATAAGGGACCCTGGACATGCATTCCATATGCTCATGTGTCTTGGGACACAATTCCTTGGTTAATTTGAAATGGTTGGCCAAAGGTGTACTAACTGGTTTTGCATTCTGCATTTTAAAACTCTCCAATACCTTCTCTATGTACTCACCCCGAGACAATGTCAATTTACAAACTTTCTTGTCTCTTGTTATTCTCATACCAAGGATTTTCTTTGCAACACCCAAATCCTTAATCACAAATGAATTAGCTATTTTTTTTTAACACATTTATATCATGCATGTTAGACCCTGCAACAAGCTTGTCATCTACATACAATAGAAAGATAATATAACTTCCATTTTCTATCCTCTTAAAATAAACACAGTGATCAGAATGATATCTACTATAACCATGTTCTCTCATAAACCTATCAAACTTCAAATACCACTACCTTAGAGCTTGCTTTAAGCCATACAAGCTCTTCTTCAACCTAGATACCAAATTCTCCTTTTCGTTGACCTCATACCCATGTGGCTGCTGCATATAAATCTCTTCCTCTAAATCCCCATGGAGAAAAGTTGTTTTTACATCTAACTGTTCAAGATGAAAATCTTCTACTGCCACACTTAAAATAATCCTAATAGAAGTCATTTTAACAATAGGAGAAAATATTTCATTGAAATATATACCTTTCTTTTGTGCAAACCCCTTTACAACAAGTCTATCGTTGTATCTCTTTTTTCCTCCATCTTCTACCTTCAACCTATAAACCCATTTATTTTGAACTCCTCTTTTTCCTACAGGCAACTAAACCAAATCCCAAGTCTGGTTATTTACCAAGGAATCCATTTCGTCTATGATGCCTTGCTCCCACTTCTTTTTAGTGTCTACTTGCATTGCCTCCTCGTAACTTTCTAGTTCACTAGAATCAATCAACAATATATAATACTATGAAGTAGAGTATTGTTTAGTGGGTCAACTTAACCTGGTAGATATTCTAACAACACTTGCATTAGTTTGAGGTACCTGTTGCTCTTGTTGTTGTACATTTTGATTTTCTAGTACCTTTTGAATTTCATTTTCTCTGATTTCATCAAGCACTGCGTATTCTATGTTTTCATTTTCCTATTTCTTTCCCTGCAATTGATCTCTGTACATGACATTTTCATTGAATACCACATCTCTACTCCTAATGATTTTATGATTTTCATAATCCCATAAGTGATAACCAAAATCATTAACACCGTATCCAATAAAGGTACACTTCTTGGATTTTGCTTCAATCTTTGTTCTATTTTCTTTATCAATATGGACAAATGCTTCACAACCGAATGTCTTCAAAAATGAGTAGTTTAACTTTTTACTGTCCATGCCTCCTCTGGAATTCCACCATACAAGGAGCTCGAAGGCCCTCTGTTTATTAAGTAAACAATAACATCTACACCATTTGCTTAAAATTGTAAGGGAAAAGCAACATGCAATCACATACTCCTTGCACGTTCCATGATTGTCCTGTTCATCCTTTCTGACACGCCATTTTATTGTGGTGTTCCTGGAACTGTCGTCTCTCTACGAATCACATGGTATAAACAATAATTATCAAACTCCTTACTGGAATATTCACCTCCATTGTCTGATCTGAGACACTTCAACATTTTTCACGTCTCATTCTCAACTAAAGCTTTCCATTTCTTAATAGTGTTAAAAACATAGATTTTTATCAATGAAATAAACCCAAGTTTTTCTTAGTTGCATCATCAATAAAAGTAACATAATAATGAGAGCCACCGAGAGATGATACCTGAGCTGGTCCCCATACATATGTATGAACAAGCTCTAACTTTTCACTCTTCTTTTCCTTCCCGACTTTGAGAAATATGACTCTCTTATGTTTTCCATAAATATAGTGCTCACAGAAATCCAAATGAACTTGTTTAAGATCTAGCAAAAATTTCCTTTGGTGAAGTATTTGCATCCCCTTCTCACTCATGTGTCCAATCCTATGATGCCACAGTGCTATATCCACTCATGTAGAAGGTAAAGAGATAGAAGAGTCAACATTACAAGTACATAAATACAATGTACCTAACTTCTCTCATTTTTCCATTACCATTTATCCTTTAGTGACCTTCCACGCCTTATCTGTAAATGTAGATATACAACCTTCACTTGCCAACTGTCCTGTTGAAATTAGATTTCTTCTCAGATCTAGTATATGTCTCACCTCTTTCAGTAACAATTGGTTTCCACTCTTTTTTTTTTTTTTTACCTTACCCATTCCAACAATTTTACATGGTTCATCATCACACAAATAGACTTGTCCAAAATCACCTCGAACATAATTTTAAAAACATTTCCTATGGGGTGTGGCATGAAATGAAGCCCATGAATCTACTACCCAGGACTCAGTAGAGACACAGATATGCGTGGTTCACCTAGTGTGGGCTATGTCCATTAGAGAAATTGCTAGGTTCTTCCTTTATTATTAACCAACAAATGAAGGGATACAACCTACAACATACCCGTTGTAACTTCTTATTTTTTCTCTCATAGTCTCCTCTCTCCGAACACAATATTCACTCGCTTAAACAACTGCATTACAATTACCTCATACAAGAAAAGAGGGTTACCTTATAGGAAAAAAAAAACATAACATTACTTCTATCGTCAGATATGTGACCTTATAATGAACAAAGTTTGACTATGAAATCACAATATTTTACAAGGAATTTTTTCCCAAAATTTTGCTTTGAGGGCCCTATCCCTGAATCCCGTGTTGGGGGGGGGATCCAAAAATTATTGCCACCCCCCTAGACTCTTGTGGTGATAGAATTGGGGGGGGAAATCCCCCCCACACCCCCCTGTCACACTCTGGTTGTCATAGTACAACCTGTTATTCTCCTTCTTCTTTCACAATTCCTCCATAAACCTCTACAACCAAATCATCTCTTTATTATCCACTCTAGCAACAACATACTATACTTCTGTTGTCAAAATTGCAACAACCTTTTGTAGTTTCGAAATCCAACTTATTGCAGTTCCACCTATAGTAAAAGCACACCATGTGGTGCTTCTCTTGCTATCTTGATCACTTGTCATATCCAAATCAACATGTCCTTGTAGAACATTGTTTGAACCTCCAAAACATCATGCAAGAGTAGTAGTGCCTCTCAAATACTTGCGAATCCACTTTACTGTATCCCAATGTTCTTTACCTGGATTTTTCATATACATTCTCACAAATCCCACTGCATGTGCAATATCTGGTCTTGTGCACACCATAACATACATCAAGCTGCCAACTGTTGAAGAATAGGGGACCCTGGACATGTATTCTATCTGCTCCTGTGACTTGGAACACATTTCCTTGGTTAATTTGAAATGGTTGGCCAAAGGTGTACTAACCGATTTTGCATTTTGCATTCTAAACCTCTCCAATGCCTTCTCTATGTACTCACCCCGAGACAATGTCAATTTGTGATTTTTCCCGTCTCTTGTTATTCTCATACCCAGGATTTTCTTTGCAACACCCAAATCCTTCATCGCAAATGAAATAACATATTTCTTTTTGAGCACATTTATATCCTGCATGTTAGACCCCACAACAAGATTTTCATCTACATATCACATCAAGATACTATACCTTCCATTTTCTAGCCCCTTAAAATAAACACATTGATGGTAATAACATCTACTATAACCTTGTTCTCTCATAAACCTGTCAAACTTCAAATATAACTGCTTTGGAGCTTGCTTTAGGCCATACAAGCTCTTCTTCAACCTACATACCAAATTCTTATTTCCTTTGACCTCATACCCATGTGGCTGCTGCATATAAAACTTCTCCTCCAAATCCCCATGGATAAAAGTTGTTTTTAAATCTAACTATTCAAGATGCAAATCTTCTATTGCCAGAAGACTTAAAATAGTCCTAACTGAAGTCATTTTAACAAAAGGAGAAAATATTTCATCTAAATCTATACCTTTCTTTTAAGCAAACCCGTTTACAACAAGTCTAACATTGTATCTCTTTTTGCCTCCAACTTCTTCCTTCAAACTATAAACCGATTTATTCCACAATGCTCTTTTGAATCATATTGAATTCATTTAAATGATCGAAAACATACTCATCTTCTAACATCCTCATATTAAATATTCACTTCATTAGAAATATTTTGTTGGAAGCCAAGGGTTTTTCATATAGTTTATCCAATGCGTTCATCAGATCCTCTGTTGTCTTTTCTTTTGAAATATTTAAAGCCACTGACGCTGCAAGACACAGTCGTATCATTCCTAGTGAATTTCTATCAACAATTTCTCATTCTTCATCCTTCATACCAGTCGACTATTTTTCTTTTCCGCCCAATGATAGGTAAAGATACTTCTGATATAAATAATATTCCATCTGCATCTTCCAGCTGATAGTTTTGGTCGTTAAATTTATCAACCTTAAACTTTCCATCTTTTGCCATTGCTCCCACTTGAACTAGAAACCTTCTTTTCCTGCGAGGTACCTTTCACTTTGATACCAATTATTAGAAAAACATGATCATAGAGCAATAAAATAAAAAAATGCGAAAATAAAACACAGAAGATAAGCAATACAATAGAGACACAAATATATGTGGTTAACCTAGTGTGGGCTACTTCCATTAGAGAAATTTCCAGGTCCTACCTTTATTATTATCCAACAAACGAAGGGATAGAACCTACAACATACCCGCTATAACTTCATCTTCTTTCTCTCACGATATCCTCTCCCAGAATACAATATTCACTTGCTCACACAAACACAATACAATTCCCTCATATAAGAAAATAGGGTTTCCTTCTAGGGAAAAAAAATCTCTAACATGACTTCTACCGTCAGATCTACGACCTTATAATCAACAATCCACATTGACTACGAAATTACAATATTTTGCAAGGCAATTTTTCCAAAAATTTCGCTTAAGGGGCATTGTCCTCGAATCTCATGCTAGGTGGGGTGGGGGGCTCCAAAATTTCTCTTCGCCCCCCCTTGGACCCCCCTGGTGAGAGAAGTGGTGGGGCAAGGCCCCCCACACCCCCCCATCAGGTAATCATGTGAACGCGGAGAGTCAACAACCTATATGTGCAGAGTAAGTTGATCACACTCCATATGAGGATGGAGGTGTTTACTGGTATCAATTGATGCTGATGGGATTGTTGGATCGACAATCTCAACCGCGGTTAGCATCCTAGAAGCTCCATATGATTCAACATCCTCAGAATGAGGTATCACCCAAGGATCAAAAGACGCAAGGGATCCACTGGTAAACGGTGAAATCATGTTGATAGGAACAATAGTTGTAGTAGGAGATGGTGGGGGAAAGGGAAACATTCCCATCAACAAAGGATCTTTGAACATCCCCACATCAATGTGCAAATAAGACTGTGTGGTGTCACCGATAAAGGGTACATTAGACCCTGTATTGGATCCAAGGTCTGGGGTAAATGCAAGATGATCAATCGTAACGATTTTCCCTTGGTGAGGGAAGCGTTGGACCCTAAAGACGGATGAGACAACTACAATAATCTCGTAGAACCAAGTACGCCCGAGTAACAGATTGTACTCAAGAGGTGCATTGACAACCTCCACATCAACAAAGAGAGTCTTACCACCTAACTCGATGGGTAAGATGGTGATTATTCTATGGGGTTGGAACATTTGTTGATTGAATTCCTTCATTAGGGTTGGAGACATGATGCAAGTTGAGGCTCCTTCATCGACAAATCTTCAAAAGATGTTTTTACCCATTGTTCTCACTTTGATCTAGAAGGATACTTGATGGGAGAGCCCATGAGTGACCAGAGAAGAATCAAAGTTCATCAAACTTGACTCCAAGGAATCAACCCCTCCTATGGAAAATAGGAGGCTTTCCGCTGTGTTGGGTAGATTTGTAGGACTTCAAGCATAGACATGGCACATGGTGCCTAGGATAATTCTTCCACAATATTGTAGTTGTGGGTAGCCCACATGTTAGGAATATGTGTCATGCATCAAAGAATGCCCTTCGGGGGGTGAAGTGGCATGTCAAACTATGACTTCTCAATTTGAAGAGAGCCACAAGGCTAGGAAGAAGATGTTTCTTCTGATGCAACATGAGAAGGCTCGAGAATGTCGTAATTCTTGGCTTGAGTTTTCAAATTGACAGTTTGGTCACACATGAAAATAGAAGCATTCAAGGAAGACCCCTCATGGTGAAGGGTACCTGCCATGCACCCTTGCGAAGGGGAAATATTTGTGGCAACCATGTTTTGAGGTTGAGGGGGGAAAGGATGGGTTAGTACAATAGGCTGTTGGGGGGGGGCATTGTTTTTCCAAGAATCTATAGACCTCATCCTTTCTAGGGAACTAGTGACTAGGGTGGTGTTCCCCACAAGTAGTGTAGGGAAACTGACTCTTCCTCTTTTCCATAATGCCTCCCTCCTGGGTGTTTTGGGTAGAGACAATCCCTTTCTCATTGTAGGAATTATTTTTCTTGTTCTGGTTCTTCTTGTTCTGGAATTATTTTGCTGAATATGCTTTGGTTGCGTGGACTGTACCAAATTCACCTTGGAGGTTTGAGAGGGGACTGTAATAGTTTGAGCATCCTTTAGAAGGGATGGCCAATGTATGTGATGAGAGAATTGAATGGTATTGTTATGCTATCCAATTGCAAAGGTATCCATCATCACAACTAGAATTCAGTGAGCCTAGCCTGACCAAGAAGCTGGAAGGACAGACAAGGAGCAAGGAATCAGAGGAGGATGCATCTTCATCAAGTTGAGGTATGACTTGGTATGTATTCTCCATGTTTCATTAATATATTATTTGGTTTCCCCCCATATTATTTGTGTTTAATTGATGGATGTTTAGATATGATTCATTCCTTCATAGATCTAATTAGAAGTAAGTTAGAGCTAGGATTTTAATCCTAAGTAGAAAGGTAGAAGGGTTTTGCTTGTCTTTTGTATACAAGAAGCAGGTTGTGGAGCTTGGAGCTGGAGTTTCAAGACTGCAACAACCAGGAGATATGAAGGACCACCTCAGGAAAGGTATGCAAACTTCACTATTCTTTCGGATAATGAGAAAGCTATGTATTCAGATCCAGATCTAGGAAAATCATAAGGAATCTAACCCCTTTATGTCTAGGATTACCATAAGATGTCTAGCCCCTCTTTCTGTCTAGGATCTAATTTAGTTATGGGACAAAATATCCTAGGGATATTTTTGAATACACAACAAAATATCCCTAGGATTAGCCTAGTAATCCCAGATAGAAAGGGGGTGGATTCCTATGGTTTATGCAAGAAAATTCTTTCCTTTTAACCAAGAAGGAGATGGATCATACCTTTAGACTGATAGTTGTCCTAGCATGCCCCTACTATTGCATCTCTTAAGATCAAGCTACAACTCCTGCAATATTGCTTCCTGCATACATGGCTATAAGCAACCACATATATACTATCCTTCTAGTGTTAGGAAAATCCAATCTACCTGATCTACTTTGATATATTACTTATGAGATCAGATCCAAACCATTCATGAATAAAACACAAATGATCTGGAGCAAAATCAATGATCTATTGATAATTAGGAAGAAATTACAACATATCCATACCTTAGATGTTGATGCTTTCCTCCTAGTTCTAGGCTCCCGATGCTCTTGCTTAGCCTCTTGAGCTTTTCTCTCTATTTTGACAGCATAACCACCCTCAAAAATCTTCTCCCCATCTCCTTTATTTTTTCTTTTCTTATAGGATTTTATAAGAGATTGGATATAGGCTTCATGACATGTGAATTAGGTGGATACAAGTAATGGATAGGTGAATATAAGTCATGGATAGCTTGATAGCATGTGAATTAAGAAATTACAAGTCATAGATAGGTTTGATGGCATGTGAACTAAGCAATTACAAGTCATACATAGGCTTGATGGCATGTGAACTAAGCAATTACAAGTCATGCACAAGTTTCATGCTTAATTATGAGTTTTTTCCAACCTATTATGAACTTTTTCTCTATTATGAGTTTTTTACTCAAGTTCCATGCTCAATTATGAGATTTTTCTAACTCACTATGAACTTTCTATTGAATTATGAGTTTATTCTCAATTATAAAATAATTCTTATTTCATAATTATGAAATTGTGACAAAATAATTATTTCCTTGTGAAATAATTATGAGAATTTTACTCAATTATGTAATTCTAGCCTCATAACATCTAATAATATGATTGCACAACCTATGGTGGAAATTACAAGTATAACACCTCCTCTTGTATTCTTGTTGTTGGTCACTTCATCCTCATTTTCATTGCTTCTAGTAGCACTTGCTTTGCCCTTGCCTCTAGGCCCTTTTCCTCAAAATTTCTGTTGCAATTTTCTATCAATATTTTCTTCCAGCTTTTAAGCAACTTGATAGGCTTCATCTACATTACAAAAGTAATGCGTACTCATCTCATCCTAAATCTAACATTTCAACCCGTTCAAGTATCTAGCCACTCTTTGGAATTTTGGTTCCTTTATCCCTAATCTAAGTGACAACTTGAAAAATTCCTCAGTATAACCAGAAACATATGTCTCTTTCTGCATTATGTTTTACGCCTGCTTACACAAAATCTATTGGTAATTGATAGGTAGGAATTTCTCCTTGATTTTTCTTACCATCTTCCTCCAGGTTCTAATCTTTTTCTGTCAGTTTCCTACCTTGTCCTTTTGTAGCATATACCACCAGAGTGCAGCATGACTCTTTAGCTTTGTCATGGAAAATCGAACCCGATTGGGATCCTGAACATTTTCATACTCAAAATATCTTTCGAGCTCCTTTATCTAGTCAATGAGAGTCTAAGCTTTCAAACTGCCATCGTAGCATGAAACTTCCACCCTTGAACTGCCTCTATCTTTCAAAAATGATATCAAACATATTGTTGGGTCTACTTCCTCACCATTTCATTCTTCTTCAAGCTCATCTTTCGACTCTGAATTTTCTTCAGCATCTCTAAGCCTTCTATTTTCTAGTTCTTTTATCCTCCCCTTTGCAATTCTTCTAATTCTTGGTTCCTCGCACTCCTCGCGTTGCTCCTACTCTACATGGCAACATACTTACAAGTTGTCATGTATCCCTCACTCGGAATAACATTCATAGGCCTTACTTCCGAGCACCATCTCTCATAACTTAGAAGTTGCTTTGATACCACTTGATGCAGTAAACCCCAATCCTATATACAACCAACTACAAAACCAGGTTTTTTCCCACAGAGTTGTTGATGTTCAGATTGTTCAAAGTCTTAACAACAACATCATGAGGATAAATCCCCCTACGTTTTTTAAGAGGTGGTGCTCCTCTATTATTGCTTAAAATGAATTATGAAAATATAGTTTAAGTATATAAAAAAAGTATAATCACAAAGGAAAGGTTCATGAGAAGAGGACCAGGAACTTATTCAAAACATAAATATGATATCTTTACAGTGTTATACAAAACTGAAGAAAACACCATATAAGATCAACACATTCCTCACATCCATCAAAATTTAAGCAAGATTTGGTCATATCATAAGACAAAAAATATATAAGGCTACAATGCAGAGAACTTTAAAAGAGTATTGCATTCAAAATTGAAAAATAATCTGATGAGTATACTCCAAAAATATCATACTTGAAGATCTTAAAATATGAGAAACCATTAAAGTTATGCCCTGGAATAGTTCTCTGGGGAGTTTCAAAAAATAATTGTCTGGTTTTCAAATGAAATGTAAAAATTTGAAATGAAATCATTCGTCCAAACGGACTGGGATGGGACTCCCGTGGACCTAAAAAAGATAGACTTGGACCTGGAAAAAAGAAAAGAACTATTAGAAATTGGTTATGATTTTTCAATGAATGAAAAGACATAAGATGGATGATTTCCAAATGAGAAGTATAGAACATGGGCAATTATGAAATATGACCTCTTGACTTACAATGATGGGTTTTGTATCTCTCTTTCATTTGTTGGCTAGGATGTCTTTTATACTTTGTTTGCTAGAACTACCTTACTGGTTGCAACTTCTTTCTTCTAATCTGGTTCAATTATCTTGATTAAAGCATTCTTTAACCAATTTTCAGTATATTCTCTCATTGGTGCAACCATTATTTCTTGTCTCTCTTTAATATAAAATAATGATTTTTCAAGATATTTAAAATCCATCAAGAGTTGAAGGAGGGTATTCTCAATATCATCATTTTTGTTCACATAATGGACCAACCAACTCTCTATGTCTGTCTCTGAATATTCAGCCAGGTTGTTGAAATTTTGTGTTGATGAAATCTTTAATGAGTCCAACTTTTCTTCCATTTGTTACTTTGATGGGAGTATTTAATTCATAATTAAGTGTGGGTCCTCAAAATATTTAGTTGACCCGGCTAGTTCTAACTCAATCAACTTTAAATAAAATTCACCCCCTTTTAAACTTATGACATCACACTTAGTTAAGATTTCTTTTAAACTTTTGATTATCTTGAGCCAACATGCCTTTAATTATTTTAAACGAATTGTTGAAGGAAATTCCTCTTCTTTTCTCTGAAATTCATGAAGACCTGAAACTCTTGCACTAAAAGTAGAAATGGCTCTTTTGTAAAATTCTTCATCATTTTCGAGATCTGCTTGAAGATACTGCTTGAAATGTGTCATTCTCTATCCTAAAGAAACAAAGTTGTTTTCCAACTCCCAGGTTTAAAGGATTAAAGACATTCTCTTTTGGACGTTGTCGCCGACATATCTCCTGGTAGCAACAAACAAACTTGATGTTCCTTTTAATTTTGAGCTTGATTCTGGTCTTCCTTCAAGAGTTTTCAAGGGTTGTATGGTGATGATAGAATTGGAAAACAATGGTGGGCGCATTGAGGCATTTTCCATTCTCCAAATCTATATTTTAGAATTGCATTTTTATTTTCTATATCTCCAATTGACACTTTTAAAGCTTATCCTATGGCCTCATGAAATTCTATGACTTTGGAGGGTGGAATCCCCTGAAAGTCAAATTCTGAATTCCATTTCCCTTGATTTTTCTTATTTTTTGAATTGACCTTTTCAATGACTAAATTTGTTGATTTTTTATTAAATGTATCATGATGCAGGGTAAGGGACTCTTCTTCAAATATGATTGGCTCTTGAGTAGCCAATTTTATTGTAATTTCTCTGCTTTCTTGTAATCTTTATTCTTCAACTACAAATTTTATTTCCACGACATTTACATTGAGTTCCATATCTTCTAGGACAATTTCATTTCCAAGTATGTCTTCATTTTATACATCTTTATTTGTACCTCTCTTCCTCTTACTAGCAGTTGAGAGAGTGTGTGATTTCTCAAGATTTTGCTTAGGAGGGTTTTGTTCTCCTCCATCATCAAAATTATCAATCAAAGACTTTCTTTGTTCTTGAACTAAATTCTAGGGTTTTCTTTTGGGTAGGTCACTTTTTTGGGAAACATTTGGGGATCATGAACTTCTTTCATTTACAACTCTTCCTCGCTTCTTATACTGCTCATTGGTACTGATGGTTGTCTCGATATATTCTTGTAATTTCTCTAGAGGTAACCCTTGAGGGTTTTGACTGTCACCTTCTTCTTCTCGAAATAAGAATTTTTTGGAAAATGACACGCTATATCCTACTAATGTCATGTGTATCACAAATAACTAATTAGGGTTGAAAAACTTATTTTAATTTGCTTTCTTGATATTAAATAAATCAAATTGAGTTGAAATTTCATCAAGACGGGAAATGATTTTAACAGTAATTTCCCCAATTTTCCATGGTAATGAGATGAGTTGTTTTTTCCTTTTCACGTTAAAAAATTGAGCCCAAAATTTATACTGCTTACATATCTCAACTATAAATATTTTATCAGAAACATAATATGGTAGGTATGAAGGTTTCTCATGTGAATTGTAGAGTCTGATAACACTAAAATTTTCCATGGCTTCAAAACTTCCCTTAACAACTAAGAAAGACACAGTCTCCAATGATAATCTTGACATACTGGGTCCATAAATTAACCTTTTGAAAGCAGATATAAAAGCATTGTTCACTTCATAGAAGCTATATGCAACCTTTTGCTTCTAGAATGCAGGGTACCACATTTGTACATGGTCAAATTTACAGTTAACCTTTTTGGCCAAGGGTAGGCCTTTAAACAAGTGAGAGTAAGTCACGACGAAAATCAAATATGAAGACATGTAAAACTTTTTATTCTTTTGAAAATTTCCCAACTCAAAAGATAATTCACTTGAAATAATTCTTTCCCAATCAAAGATGACATTCTCATGGATTAAGAAATACAGTATGTACAAAACAAGCTTAGGAACAATGGTCGTAGATTCCTTTCCAGTTATTTTGGCAAATAACCATGCCATTTCTCGGTATGGCTTCTTTAGTGAACATACCTAAATATTTGAGAGGTCTTTTAAAAAAATTGTCAGGTATTCAAGGTAGTCCTGCAGAAGTTTGAATCCTCCTTTATTCGTCTTCAAGAAATCTTCAACTTCAGTGCTCTTGAAAATAATCATTTTTAAGGGAGTCTAAACATCCTCTTAAATATTGAGGGGGATAAAGAGATGGGTGATTCCCCCTGTAACTGAATAATTCTTTATTCCTTATCAAACTTGTCAATACACCATGAAAATAATTCCTTGAAATCATAAACCTATGGAACGTAGCCTGCCGATGCAATTCTTGATGACCAAACATTGTTTGAATTCTTTTCCATGGTTGGTAATGTAGAATAGTACCTGTAAGCATGTGACCAATGAAATATTTTTTCTTCTCATCCCAAAAGATTGATAATATACTTTTATTTTCTTTGAGTTGTCATACTTAACCAAGGTGATGGACTTAATGAACAACTTTTTCAAATTTGTGTTATCTAAATACACTTGTTTACTTTAACACGTTCCAGGGCTCTTAATTCAAATATTTTAAATGCTAATTGGTATTAAAATTTATGGGAAGTTGTCTCAAGAAACTCGTCATTAATAATGGTATTAATACTTATACGACTGATAGTCATTTATGGAAAGAATTATTTAATGCATGTTGGGAAACGTGACAAGACATGATGTAAAGTGTCACAGGGTGACAGACAATCGGGAGAGTAGATGAGTGGAACAATGGACGATCGGGGTAAGCGAGATAATGGAAGGATCAAGACAACAAGATGGTGGAAAAGCGGGATGATAGAAGGATCATGAGGGCAGACGTGATGGGACAAACGGACAAGCTGAACAACAGACAAGCAGGATAGCAGGAAAGTTGGGATAGTGCTTTACACTCACGAATGAACATCTACTTTGAAAATTTTCTAAGTATAGGTGCATAATGAAGGTCACGAAAATTAAGCGAGTGTTATGTGTGCCGCACAAGTTAGGCATATTAAGGTAATACGTTAGGAACCCACGATGATCTCAAAATTTTCTAGGTGTGGAGGAAGATTTGGAAAGAACTATAGAAGAATAATTACATGAGATTTTATCAATAGTTGTAGGTCAACAAGAGTGAACAACTACCAACATAATAGTGTTAACATAAATTAGCATTTAATGAATGCTACAAGGAATTGATAGTCATAGGAAAAGGAAACAACATACAACACAATTTGAACATGGACTTAATATTCTTTATTAACAAGACATAATTTATCTCTTACAGTCTTATTACATCACCAAACAATCTTGCATGGTTATCATTCTTTACTCAATGATTAGGTGCATGTCCTCTGTCCCATGTTGTGATCTAAAACTGGTGTTCGCTTCCTCTGCGCTTCTTGCAGTCGTACCCTTCTTGGTCCCTCTCTTTCTTTGTCTTCCTTTCTTCCCGACTCTCCCCCAGCCAACCCCTCTTGTTTCTTGGAAGCCAGACAATTTCGACCATCCCACTTCTTAACCGTTTCAAATCCATTTGACTTCCTCTTGTAAATGGTACACCAATCTCCATGAAGTCCTCCTAAGACACGTGGATTTATGGCATGACATAACCTGCAACACCATAACGAGAGTTGCAACATGCTTGGAGTTGTATCACTTCACTAGTGTTGCAACACTATAAATGCAACAACATGAGTTGCAACACAATGTTGTAGTTATGGGAGTTGCAGCACTAGTGTTGTAACACTTATTTCAACCTACAATTACTAGCTTGAATTTGAAATGTTTTTGGTTGATGGATATTACCTAAGGCCAAAGATGCTTCTGCATCATTTCTCAAGGGAGGGATTAAAACTAGCAAGTGATAAATGTGATTTGTTTTTGTATTTTTCTTTGTAACCAATTTGTAAGAATCTATCCTTGTGCTTAGGAATTTGGCAAGAAAAAACCATGTAGGAAAAATTCAACTTCTCTCCTCCGAGTTCTTTGAGGGGAGAAGAAAAAATCTGCAAAAGTCCACAAAATCTGTAAGATCCTCAATTAGCACCTTTTGTATGCTTGCCAGTAGCTCTACTATAGTTTTTTTTTAATAAATATTTCCTAGTTTCATTTTATTTTCTTATGAGCATATATGTTGATCCATTACATACATGTGCACCATATCTTCTAATATTTGAGTTATTCTCTTAGTTTGTCCATTGGTTTCTAAATGGTACAGTGTAATACAATTGTGTTGTGTTTCCAATGCCTCTTGAAAACTTGTCCAAAATCTTCCTGTAAACATTGATCCTCTATTCGATATTATTTTCTTTGGAATCCCAAGTAATGTTACTCTGTCATTGATAAACACTCTCGCGATCTTTGGTTATTGATAAGTAGTCTTTATTGGAATAAAATGTGCAATTTTGGTCAAAGTTTCAACTACTACAGAAATATAATCGTGTCTTCTTGACTCCATTTGTAATCCTACTATAGAATCCATCGAAATCAACTTAGGTATTGCATGTGGTTGCAATAATCGTACTAGATGGCAATGTTCAACTTTCACTTGTTGAAACCGAAGACATTCATCTACATAGTTAAATATGTATTTCTTCATTCCATTCGAAAAGAACAATAGTTTTAGAGTTGCATTCATCTTGTTTACTCCTGGATGATCCATATAAATTACTCTATGTGTTTCTTTGAAGATTAAATTTCAAGTTTCATCATTCCGTGGTTCATAAATTCTTCCACAAAATTGTAATAAATTATCGTCATCCAAGGCATATCCTTCATATTTCACAATTTTCATTACTTTATTTTCCAATTTTAGCTTAACTTCCTTGTACCATTCATCTTCTAATTGCAACTTCAATGTGTTTTCTCACAAATTCGTTTTTAATAGAAAAATTGAGGAAATACGTGGCCTACGACTTAAAGTGTCTACCACCCTGTTTAATGTTTCTTTAATGCACGATATATCAAAATCACACTCACATGATAATTCTGACCATCTCCTTTGTCTAACATTCAAGTTACATTGCATAAATATATGTTGAATTCCATGATGATCCTTCTTAAACTCAAAATTTCTTCCTACTATGTAGTGTATCCAAATTATTAATGCATGTATTGCTTCCACAAGTTCCATGTCATGCATTACATAATTATCTTCATGTGGTTGAAGCTTTCTCAAAGCGTAGACAACCACTATACCTTCTTGCAATTGCACTCCACTTAATCCTTCTTTTAACACATCTGCTCACACTAGAAAATCTTTATTCATATTTGGTACCTTTAATATTGGAGACGTCGTCAACAATTCTTTAAACTTTTGAAATGATTTATTCATATCTTTTTGTCTAGATAGATTCCTTATTCTTCTTCTGTAATTCAGTAATAGGATTCACAATATTCAAAAATCCTTTTACAAACCTTATATAATATCCAACCAAACCCATAAAACTATGTACTTCATGCACATTAGTAGGCGTGTACCATTCCATAATTTCTTTTAACTTTATTGCATCAACCACTAGTACAGATGTTGTCAAAACACAAACTTGCACAAACTTGTGTAGATATTGTCGAAACACTACATTCATTAAACTCATAAATACTCCAAGTGCATTTGTTAACTTGAAAGGAACTATTACAAATTCATAACATCGAAATCATGTTGTAAATGTTGTATTAGGAATATCCTCTTATTTTATTCTCAATTGATGACATCCCAACCTTAAATCTAGTTTATAAAACACTTTTTCTCCTTTCATTTCATCAAATAGATAATAAATTATAGGCAATGTGTATCAATTTCTTATCATTGCTTTGTTTAGTTGTTGATAATCAATACAAAGTCTCCACAATCCATCCTTTTTCTTTACACAAATTATTGGTGCCCCCCATGGGTGATATACTTGGATGAATAAATCCCAAATCCAAGAGTTCTTGGAGTTACATTTGCAATTCCCATTAATTTGGAGTTACCATGCGGTAAGGAGCCTTTGAAGTAGATTTTGTTCCCAATTTAAGTTCAATTGTGAATTCCAACTCTCTCTTAGGTCATATTCTAGATAATTCCTTTTGAAACACATTCGAGAATTTCGATAACACATGATAATTTTCTATATTCATTATATCCTCTTTCTTGTTCATAGTTGTTATGCCATATAGTTTACATCTTTCCCCATACTATTCTTTAATTGCAATGCAAAAATAAATCTCAATGACACTCCCCTACACATCCCCATTATGATTTTTTTATGCCTTGCATTGTCTATAAAATAAAGCTTCTTATCTTTACATTCTAACTCATCATAATGAATTTCCAACCAATCCATACCTATTACTACATCATAAGATACCAATGTATTATAATAAAATGATACTTGAGTTATGCATACACCAAGGTCAATCTTGCAATGTTTAACTAAATATCCTACTTCTTACTTAACTCCAAAAGCCATTTCTACTTGGTGGAAATATTCTTGATTAATTGCCATCCTTTTTTAACTTACTAATGGGTTATGAGAAATAACACTTTCCGCTACTCATGGATCTATTAATGTTGAAAAACTAATATCATTAATCTTACCTAATATATCTAGTACAATGCATGTATGGTATGCTTGGAAGTTGTTCACCATTTTATGAATCTTGTGAGCTTTACCTAGATCACCAATTGTACTATAACTTTGCTCCCAACTAACTCCACTTTATTCACACTGACACTCCCTTTGAAAATGTGGTCTTCCACATGTCCAACACCCCCTCTTAGGTGTTTGATTCTTACTCTTAAACTAAGAAAAGGTAGGTCTAGTACTTTGTGGTGTCTATGGAGTTTGTTGCGTTGGTGCATATAAGGTGTCCTCTAGTTTCCCATTAAACATCTCTTATTAATCATCACATGTCCCTTGAACACATCCCTAAGTCCAATAACAAGTCTCAATACACAATTTGATTGTGGAACATGTCTCTGTGCACCTGAACCTGAAGGTATCAATGGTCTAAAATGTCCACCACCTACAATTGTCTCCTCAACTATTATGGCTCTCTGAACTACCTCATGCAAAATACATGCATCAATATCCTAACTCTAGACTTGGTGTTGTAATTCAGTCCATATAAAAAAAATTCAACCTATAATTTCTTGGTGTTCAGATGCGACGCATACCTCAACAATTCCATAAATCTAGCCTCATATTCAAGTACCGACCTATCATTTTTCCTTAGTGAGTTTAACTCATTTAGTTGTCTTTCAATAAAATCCTCTTATAGATAACATTCTCTAAAGTAATCCTCAAATAAATCCCATGAAATTTCAGACACACCCATCCCTAATTGTGGCAATAAGGTCTTCAACCAAAGTAAGGCACTTCCCCTTAGCTAGAAAATACCCATACACACTTTGAGATTTGAGGTGTAATCCCTTAGTGCTAAGCACATTGCCATGTTTTCTAATTAGGGTTTAATTGTTTGTGCATTAGTAGAACCCCAATATTCTGGATATTTAACTTTTTACAGCTTTTTATGAGCATGGTTACTTGCAGGGTTTTGCAATCCTCCTGCATGTACTAGCATACGTCCCTCTTCCTTTTCTAATTTGTTCATTAGCTTAGCCAACATCCTTTGGAATGAACACATCATGGATATCACTTCTCTAGAAATAATATGTACATGTTATTAGATAGGTTCCTCTTCTCTGGGTGGAGAATGTGTAGGTGTAGGCTGCAATAGAGGACGTGCACCTCGATCTATGGCTCTACCTCTTCTTCCTCTTTCGTCCATGCCTGCCTGACATGAGGAAATGATTCAAGTTTAATTAAATTTTAATTTATATTTAAAATAAATAATAAATGTTAATGCATATAATAAATAAATGGGTCTCGAACCTTAGAGTATTGAACTTATCTCTTATACCACATGTAACACACCCCTTCTGGTGTTAGCCTCTCAAGAGTACAATTTCATGGGTTGTGTCAATTATGTCAAAGATGATTGCACAACTTTTCATCAAGTTGTGTGTGTGTGCGTGTATTGATTGTCAATTGGGTTTACCTCGGGTGGTTGGGAGGAATGCTTGGTATCCTCCTTGTTATCCCCCATTTATAGGGATAACTAAGGAGATGATGTCTCAAGTCCCTCAGGTTGCAGACATGGAGTACCGAGAGGAAGCCTATTATGTAGAGCCCTTCATTCATCATACATCACCATTAGATTGATGGCAACATCATCCATGACACGTAGCTTGGACCACATAGGACAACAGGTCTTGCTTCATGAGGTAACAAGTCAAATGTCATGGTAAGTGTCATTTTAATATTTGGAGCATTTGAACATGTTGCTAGGGATCCTTTCTTGATTTTGAAAACAATTGCTTGAAAATTATGCTTTTTTCCCTATTTCACCTTGGTGAGTGTCATGGTTTCCTAGTAAGTGGCCACCCTTGGGGAAAAGGGTGCTATTGGGGGGTCTCCTAGAAGGGTCATCATACCATTCCCCCTCATAATTTCCATATTCCATCACTTCTTCCTTTTTGTGTCCCCATCTTTTAGGTTTTTCAGGCTTATTGAACCAAGAAGGGCATGTACCTCATTTCATGGGAAGAAGGGGCCATTAGGCTTGGAGGTGCCCTAGCAAGAATATCATGCAATAAAGGCTCGCCCGAGGATCCCAAGAGAAATGAAATGCTTCTCAAAGAAAAAGGAAGGGACCTATAAATAAATAATTAATGAATTACTTAAACTTTCCAAGGTAGAGTGTTTGTGGGCTATGCATTTCCTTTTTAGTGCCCCTTATTGACTTTAACTTGGAAAGGCATGAGAACTAAGGTAGAGAATATGTGGGATATGGATTTCCTTTTAGTGCCCCTTATTGTCTTCAACTTGGTGACACATGCAAAGTAAATGGATAATAAAGGGTTTGGAAAAAATATGCCTTAAAAAACAAAAAGAGGAAAAATGATGTGGCTATCCCTCAACAAAGGCGCCCATAAATGAGACAATACGAGCCCTTGTATGTCATGAAACTCCTTAACTAGAATTATAACCCCATCCACCTCAAATTCACTACATTACCTAGAAAGGTTTCTCTTTGGGAACATCCCCTACTTGAGGAATTGGTTCACCCAATAGGGCACTATGACACCCCTCCCATATCTAAATTTGGTAAATTGTATAAGGTCTTTGAGCATTGGTTTATTTTGAAAAGGGGGGATTTGATGCACATGTTTTTATGTTTATTTGATTAGATATGGCTTAATTTTCATGATATTATGACTTGTGGAACCTTGGAGGGCATACTTTTTTGTCTTTGTAGGTCCTTGACATGTGAAATCTTGATTGTGAAGGCATACGGTCACTTGGACCTTCATTTTGGGTATGAATCCCACAGGTTGGATGATGTGCCCCCTCTCCTTGGAACAAATTGGATTAGGGATGTTGGCTTTGGAGGCACTTGATTATCCCTTGAAGGAAACTCGCTAGCCCTCTTATCCCCAATGTTTTCCTTTGGAGGCCACATTCTACTCTTGTAGGGCACGACGTGACACTTGGAGGGCTAGGGCTTGGTGGAGTTGGAGGATTTGATGATGAATTGGCACATTTGGATGGAGGAAGACCCTTGCAATTGAAGATATGGCCTTTGTATGCCCAACATCTCCTTCAATAATCTCAACAAATTGCTCATTATGCCAAAACATCATCCCTAAAGGCCTTGACATCATCATTTAGGGATTTCTTCTTTTGTAAAATTGAATTATAATTTGTAAAGGGTAAAAATAAGGAGGTCAACCTCCCTAATTTGTGTTTTAACCTAATTATGTGGACAAACTTGGTTTTCAAGGTCTTGTATAAATAAAGATATTGTCACTTTCATTTTAGATATAACACACTTGAGAATTACATACTTGTATGGCTGAAATTTTTGCCCTACTTGGGCATTTTGCAGTATCTCTCTCTTGAGTCTACCTTTGTGATGCTAGTACTTTTCTATTAGAGAATAAAGTGAGGCGCTATCTCTTGGAAGCTTGTTCATGGTAATTTTGGTGGAATATGCTTGATAAGGAAATGTTTCTTTTTTGCATTCGTTTCTTGGAATTGGTAAGGAATTCCTGCATTAATTGTGTTTTTCTTCTTGTTTCAAGTTGAATTTGTTTAAACCCTTGGAGGAGTATAAATGCATACACCTTCCAACAAGTCTTCTTGGTTATTTTGAATAAGCAACTTTGCAAAGGTTGCTAGGAGGAGTAAAAAAGATTTCACCTATTGAAACACACACTGGCACTGAGAGGGGGGGTGAATCAATGTCTGGAACTTTGGACTGTTTTTCACACTTTCATAGATTAACTGAAAAAGATATATGCATCTCAATTAATTATTCATAACATGTGTAACACAAACTACATGAAGTAGATAAAATATCTTTCCTTTATTTATTTAACTTGAATGAATACAAATAAAATCAATTCTTTAATATCTTCAACTTCAATTGAATATGAGAGATCCAACTCTCTGATACAAGACCCAACTTGTAGTTCTAAGATACAACTAAGAGATGAGGAATCCAAACCTGATAACAAGACCCAACTTGATGATCTCATATCCAACTGAGATGTGTGGAATCCAACCCTCATAACAAGACTCAACCTTGTAAACAGGCACCAACCTGATAAAATGAACTTCCATTCCATCCATTATATATATATATATATATATATATATAAAATCCACCAAGACACGCTTAGATTCACCACAACTTCCTGTTTATATAGTATTTCAATAGGTATAGGATTGAACCATTGTGTCTTTTGACAATGAACCATTGTACTCTTTCATTTAAATGATAATATTAAACTTTAAATAATATCATTTTTCCTTTTTATTCTTTATTCATAATGATCGTGTTTTAATTCTTCTTTAATCATGACTGTGTATCGGTTCATTAGTCTACAGATCACAGATTGTCGTGAATTCGAGTCTTAATCAATAGGCGCTACCTTCAAACCAAAATTCATGTGAACGCGAGCTTGAAACCATGAGCTTATCCATTCCAAGAAGTGTTCTGTTAGCACTTTCTTCTTTTGCCCCTATTCTTCTACATGGGACTGTATTCAAACGTCTAAGGGCTTACTTACTTCTAGCCCCTTTAGCTACTTTACATTATCACGTGACCGGTGCTAGAACCGGGTTCTCAGGTACTTCAGACTTCGGGATTCTGACCTTTGCAATCCTTGTATTCTTCCGGAGTTGTTACCTTTCGGAGTGGTTACATCTCATGCTGGCTAATCCAATGGCTAGCATTACTCCTGAAGTTCTCATATTGATGGTCTTATCTAATCCTTGCGCATTCGTTGAACTTTTCCTTTTAGATGATTGACGACTTTGACTTAATCTTCAGTTGAGGTGGATGGTTGTCATCTACTCCAAAACTTTGGAGATTCGTGACCCCATGACTCTGGATTAATAGAACTTTGAAGTAGTTCAATTCCTCCGGAGGTTTACCTACAGAATAAGTCATAAAATGATGGTGAGCACTTGTTGTTAGTTAACTCCTCATGGTTACTCTATTAATCCACTATGCTTGATCAATGGTTGAGAATGATCTTGAAGTGGATCAAGGTTTAGCGTTACTTTGTGAATTCGGCCTTCGGTGATTAGCTGATAAAGGAAGCTTAGATATCCATGAAGTTAGTCATCCCGAAGTGACGTGGCTTCCTAACGTCACTCAAGATGACGTGGACTGTAATTCTATGTGCCACGTGTCACCCTGATTCATGAATTTCAAGGTCCTTATATGCCACATTGACCTTGACATTTGTTACCACCTGATTGGGCCACGTGTCATCTTTGTCTCCTACCACATGTATCCCTCCTAGATCATGGCATTATACTTTGTGGCTTCGATACTTCATGGCTCTAGGAGTTTTGCACTTTTATATCAACCTTCGATCATCGCCGAAGTGCCGAATATGTTTTTCCACCATTTGATCTTTCCTTCTATTGATCCGACGACCTTTGTTTACTCCGGGACTTCGTTCCTTTGGCCCCGCTTATCTTATCCTTCTACTACTACATCCAACGGTCGAGAATGGTCCCAGAATGGATCAACAATTAACGTTACTTACGGACTTCAGGATTTCAAGGCTTACCCCATCCTTCCACTTTTTGTCAATCAACAGTTGACGAGATTTCCCGACTCTTCCTTTGATCCGATGGTCAACGGGAGTTCGTGACTTAGGGGCTTCAACCTTCGGGTATTCCTACATGATTCAGAATTCTATTCATCGGAGTGGTCAGTGTCGAAGTTGACCACCTGCTTTCCTTTAGTACAATATGATGGTTCAACATTTCCATTCCAGATCGTCGATCAAAATTTAATTCTAAATTAAATCTTGATCTAACAACTGAGAATTCATCCGAAGCTCCTTCCTGATCGACGGTTGGCATTTATTTCACGACTTCAGGATTTCGTGAATTCTTCCTTGTCTTAAATAATTGCCAAAGTGGCAAAGTGGCGAAGTGCCGAAACTTATGCTATCCTTCCACTTGGTTTTGATCAACGGTTGAGATTTCGACCGACTGTAACAGAGTTTCCTCATAGTTCTGAGGGTGTTCAATGCTCTTCTTTCGGATCTATTGATCGCTATTTCTCTTGATATTTTAATAATTGTTTGTGTATTATTTTATGCACTTATCTTTAGTCGCTAACCCTCCTGAGCTCTTAATTCCTTGTTCTTTGTTTCTCTGTACGTGGATTCTCTACATGCAACTTTTCTTGATCTTTAGGAACATAGGATCACTATCGATCCTATCGTGGTCAACAATGATCACAAATTGCTTCTTCCCTAAGGTGATTTTCCTTTTTTTCTGATTACTGTATATGTTTGACTCATGTTGCCATCAATGACAACACACAATTAGTAATGCCAACAATCACCCCCTTTGGCATTGAGGGAAACATATATGTAAGACAAATACTTTTGCTCCCTCGATCACTGATCTCATTTTCAGGTTGGAGGATTGAACCAAATACTGATACCAAATTTGTTTTACTGTTTTTCTCCCTTTTTGAAATCAATGACAAAGAGTTTAAATTTTATTGATTTTCTCCCCCTGTGAATGTGCCAGTTGTTATCTCAATCTCTTGGGATTTTGTGTTCAAATAGGTAGTCTTATTGATACCATTTGTTTGTAGTGATCAAGTCTTTTAAACCTAATCCAATAACTTCCTCATTTGATGACCAAATTAAACACTCCCCCTGAGTTTTTACTGTTTCATAGGGTTTTAATGTCTTCTCCTTTGTCTTAAAGGACAAGGGTGTGAATCTTACTAATCTTCTTGATCTGTTTATTTATTCTCATTGATATTCTGATCTTTCAAAAGAATACCATTGATCGATACCAATTAATTTAATTTCCATTCTTAAACCAATTTAATATCTTATTCACAGTCCTTTGACTTTGCAAAAACCAACTTCAACTTCTGTCCCTTAGAAATAAGATTGAATTGGTCCTTTAATTTATTGTTTGTTAAGTCCTCTTCATAAGTTTTTCATTATTTTGGAAATTCCTCATTGGGTTTAGATCATACCATACTTTAGTAGTATTTTGTAGTACTTACACCAAATCATGTTGTAAAATCCTTCCTCCTTCCTTTTATTCATATTTTCTGTTGAGGGGAAATTTAGTAGTTCATGAAAATAACATTGGAAAACTTCCAAGATTTTCATTGCTCAATTCTTCTGGTTGATATGCTATTGAAGATTCATCATTAAGATCATTGTTCTGTGTAAGTAAAACTTCAATTTCTTCTTTGGGATTTTATGTTTTCATTTTTCTTTCATTGGTTAATGTACTCTTGATCTGCATGATATGGCCAGGATCTGCTATTGTGCCATATTCTTCTTTAGGAACTCTCCTTTCTTGAGTTTGATCCATTTCATATTCAAATCTCTGAATTTCACATTCCTTATTAGGAACTTCACCTATCATTTTCTTGTTGTCAATTTCTTCATTTTCAGGTGCGAGATCATTTTTATTGCTTTCTATTTCAGATTTTCTTCTCCATACCTTTTCATGAGATATTTTATTTATAGGATCTTTGTTTTCTAGATTTGTTCTTTGAGATTTGTCATTTCTTCTTTTCTTCCAACCTTCATTAGATTTTCTTCTTGACTTGTATGAATTATTTCTCATGGATTGACTTCTTAATTTTCTACAGTTTTGGGTTTTGTGACCAAACCTATCACAATTGTAACATCTCATTGTATGACAAAACTTTGTTGTGTGGCCAAAATAATTGCATCTCCAACATCTCATTAAGTTATTGGAACTTCCTGTTTTTTTTTTTCGGGACTCTTGCATTCCAATGCTTTGTGACCTAAGTTATTACAAGAAAAGCAATAACCATTGCAGGTGTTTCCATACTTGAGTCTGTTGTGACATGAGAAGTCTGTCTTTTGATATGTTTCTTGTTTTTGACTTTTATAGCTTCCTTCCTTGACAAAGTTCATGGTTTGTTTTAGGTTTGTGAATGTACCTTTTTCTTTTGAGAAGTATGATCCTTTATCATGTTTTTGAATGGTGCTCCATTTGCCACCTTCTTCTTTCGTATTATATCCAAGACCAATTTTGTCATCAGTTGGTCTTTGACTGTTCCAGGTCCTATCTAGGATAGTTGAGCTATTTTGGAATTTGACAGTTGCTTTTCTCTTTCATTCTTCTTTTTTAGGTTGATAACTTCCATTTCCAACATGTGACATGTTTCTTCCTTTTTAGTCAACTGAATCTTCAAGGCTTCTTCTTTTTCCTTAGCTTCTTCAAGTAGAGTTTTTAGATTGATGACCATTTCTTCTGTATCATCCAAGACTTCTGTGCAGTTATTAGTTTTTCCATATGTATTTAAATCTTCTATATCTTTTGTTAGATCAACAACTTCATTCTTCAATATTTTGATTTATTCCTTGTTTTCTAGTTGAATCCTTTTGAGGTTGATGGCTTCCAATTCCAACCCGTGGCATGATTCTTCCTTTTTAGTTAATTGGATCTTTTGTGCTTCCTCATTTTTCTTAGATTCTTCAATTTGAGTCATTATATTTGCATTAGTACTTTCATTTATCTTTTTGACGTTAATAATTTCCAATTCCAATATGCGGCATGATTCTTCCCTTTTAGTTAAATGGATATTTTGGGCTTCTTCATTTTTCTTAGCTTCTTCAAGTTGTTTTTTTAGACAAATGAACATTTATTTTGTCTCTTCTAGTACTTCTTTGCTTTTATTGTCACGTGTCTTCAATTCTTCCATTTCTTCTATTAGATTAGCAACTTCGGTCTTCAATCTTTTGATTTCTTCTTCTTTGTCTTCTAGTTGAATCTTTTGTTCATGCTCTTCATGGTTAGATTGATCTAACTGTTTTAGTAGCAACATATCTTTCTTTTGAAGTTTCTCTAACTCTTCAAAAGTGTACATAACTGTGTATTCAATCTAGTCAAGAACATCCTTAGTAACTTCAATATATAGACCATTTCTTAGTTCAATACTAATCACTTCAAATGTAGTTATAACATCAATCTTAAAATCGAATAGTTTTTCTTTAGTGAATACTGAGGTATTCATCAATTCCTTGATGTAGTAGTCTTCTTTGTTGATGACTAGGGTTTGCATCAATTCCTTGATGGAATTGTCCTCTTCCGTGTTTTGTTCTTTATTCTGATCAAAATTCTCTGTATCTGTATTTTGTTCTTCAATCTGATTTGATTTCTCCATTTCTTTGTTTTGTTCTTTAATCTAATTGATTTTTTTGTTATATAAACTGATTGGAATTCTCCATTTCTTTGTTTTTTTCTTTATTTTGATAAGAATTCTCTAGCTAAAGCCATAGTACTTTAGCAGAGGTGCAGTGTCCCATCATTTCTTTTACTTGGTCTGACAGCCCATTCTGGATTCCTTTAATGCTATTGAATTATTTTTCTTTGCTTCTTTTGCAGTTTTGGATTTGATATTTGAGGTAGTTGAGTACCAAGGTTTAGATACTACTGAGTCCCAAACACTAGATCCTCTTGACTTCAGATACCATTTCATTATTTCCCTCCATGAAGAGTAGTTTTTTCCATCAAATAAGGGAGCTTCATTTGTGGAGAGAAGCATTTGTCCACCCATTTCTTCATAATATACCTTCGAGTGTTTAAACTGTGATGAAGACACTTACTCTAATACCAATTGTTGAAACACACACTGACACTGAGAGGGGGGGTGAATTAGTGTCTGGAACTTTTGACTGTGTTTCACACTTTCATATATTAACTGAACTAACTGAATAAGATATATGTTGCTCAATTAATTATTCATAACATGTGTAACACAAACTACATGAAGCAGATAAAGTATCTTTCTTTTATTTATTCAACTTGAATGAATACAAATAAAATCAATCCTTTAATATCTTCAACTTCAACTGAATATGAGAGATCCAACTCTCTGATACAAGACCTATCTTGTAGTTCTCAGATCAAACTAAGAAATGAAGAATCCAACCCTCATAACAAGACCCATCTTGTTGATCGCAAATCCAAATGAGATGTGAGGAATCCAACCCTCATAACAAGACTTAACTTGTAAACATGCACCAACCTGATAGAACGAACTTCCATTCAATCGATTATATATATATATATATATATATATATATAATCCACCAAGACACGCTTAGATTCACCACCACTTCTGGTTTATATAGTATTTCAATAGGTATAGTATTGAACCATTGTGTCTTTTGACAATGAACCACTGTACCCTTTCATTTAAATGATAATATTAAACTTTAAATCATATCATTTTTCCTTTTTATTCTTTATTCATAATGCTCATGTTTTAATTCTTCTTTAAGCATGTCTGTGTATCGGTTCATTAGTCTACAGATCTTGGATTGTTGTGAATTCGAGTCTTAATCAATAGGCGCTCCCTTGAAACCAAAATTCGTGTGAATGCGAGCTTGAAACCACGAGCTTATCCATTCTAAGCATTTTTCTGTTAGAGCTTTCTTCTGCTACCCCTATTCTTCTACATGGGACCACATTCAAACATTTGAGGGATTATTTACTTCTAGACCCTTTAGCTTATTTATGTTATCATGTGATTGGGGTTGGAACTAGGTTCTTCGGTACTTCGGCCTTCGGGATTCCGACCTTTGCAATCCTTGTATTATTCAGGAGTGGTTACATGTCATGCTGGCTAATCCAATGGCTAGCATTACTCCCAAAGTTCTCATATTGACGGTTTGGTCTAATCCTTGCGCATCCGTTGAACTTTGTCTTTTAGATGATCAACGACTCTGACTTAATCTTCAATTGAGGTGGACATTTATCATCTACTCCGTAAATTTTGAGATTCGTGACTCCGGGACTCCAGGTTACTAGAACTCTGAAGTAGTTCAATTCCTTCAGAGGTTTACCTACTGAATAAGTCATAAAACGACGGTGACTGTGTGCTGTCAGTTAACTCCTCATGCTTACTCTATTCATCCACTATGCTTTATCAATGGTTGGGAATTCTCCTGAAGTGGATCAACGTTTAGCATTACTTCGTGATTTTGACCTTCAGTGATTAGCTGATAAAGGAAGCTTAGATATCCCCGAAGTTAGTCATCCCAGAGTGACATGGCTTGTTGTCATCACTCAAAATGACATGGACCCTGATTCTATGTGCCACGCGTCACCCTAATTCATGAATTTCAAGGTCCTTATGTGCCACATCGACCTTAACATTTGTTACCACCTGATTGGGCCACATGTCATCTTTGTCTCCAACCACATGTCTCCCTCCTGGATCATGGCTTTGCACTTTGTGGCTCCGGTAGTTTTTCATTTTTATATCAACCTTCAATCATTGCTGAAGTGTTGAATATGTTTTTCCACCATTTGATCTTTCCTTGTCTTGATCTGACAACCTCTGTTTACTCCGGGACTTCGTTCCTTTGGTCCCACTTATCCTATCCTTCCACTACTTCATCCAACAGTCGAGAATGGTCCCAGAATGGATCAACAATTAGTGTTACTTCTAGACTTCAAGATTTCAAGGCTTACTCTATCCTTCCACTTTATGTCGATCAACGGTCGGTGATTTCCCAACTCTTCCTTTGATTTGACGGTTGATTGGAGTTCATGACTTCGAGGCTTTGGCCTTCAGGTATTCCTACATGATTTAGACTTATTTTCACTGGAGTGGTTAGCACCGAAGTTGACCACCTTCTTTCATTTAGTACGATTCGACGGTTCAACATTTCCATTCCAGATCGACGGTCAACATTTAATTCTAAATTAAATTTTGATCTAACAACTGAGAACTCATACGAAGCTCCTTCCTTATCAACGGTTGGCGTTTATTTCATGACTTCTGGATTTTTTGGATTCTTCCTTGTCTCCAGTAATCACCGAAGTGGCGAAGTGACAAAGTGTCAAAACTTATGCTATCCTTCCACTTGGTTTCGATCAACGGTTGATATTTCAACCGACTGTAACAGAGTTTCCTCATGGTTCTGAGGGTGTTTAGTTCTGTTCTTTCTGATCTATTCATTGCTATTTCTCCTGAGCTTTTAATAACTATTTGTGAATTCTTTTATGCACTGATATTTAGTTGCTAACCCTTCTGAGCTCTTAATTCCTTGTGCTTCATTACTCTGTACGTGGATTCTCTGCATGCTACTTTTCCTAAGCTTTAGCAACATAGGATCACTGTCGATCCTATTGTGATCAACTGTGATCATGAATTGCTTCTTCCCCAAGGTGATATTCCTTTTTCTCTTATTACTATATATGTTTGAGTCATGTTTCCATCAATAACAACACACAATGAATAATGCCAACAACACCCTCCTAGATTTACCTTGTTAGTTGAGTTTTCCCTAGGGAGTAAAAATTATTACACCCCTTGGGAGGTAACACAACGAGCTCTTACAACAAGAGACCCCATAACCCAATTGATAAAGCACTAATCTGAATTGCATTGGAGATCTAAAATCATTGCATTGGTATACGTGAAAAGTTGGGATTTTGTAATTGTCCAAGCTGGAAATTGTTCTTCTTGTTATAAGCTTGCTTTGGCCCTAAGAGTGTTTCCTTTAGCCAAGTGATTCTCTTGTGTTAAAAACTAATTGCTACATCCATTAGGGCTGCTGCAAACTCACTCTTAAATATTATTTTACTACTCTTTCTACCGCTGAAAATTGCAAGTAATTAGTGCTAATTATTCTCCTTGTCAAGGGCTTCCATCTAGGTGCTTTACTTGTGAATTTCAATGGCTAGAACTTGTTGCTGTAGAAAAATTTTGCTACAGCCACAAGGCTGCCCTAACATTTTTCTGATAACATCTTTTTGCAGCCCTATTTTCCCATCAAAACTTATGTTTAAGTATTGGGATATTATCTAGATGATTAGGGCTTGATTACCCAATAATTATTTTATGTTTTGTATGGTTAATTGTGCAGTTGTTATAACTTATTCTTTGCTGTTGTAAATCTGATATATGCTGTGAATTTGGGACAACAATGATTCTTGCTTGATCCCCTTTGTTTAAAGGCTTGGTTTATGATCGTTTGTCTTGTTCTAGGCATGGCTAACATTTATTTTGTAGGTCAAAACACTTAGAAACCATCTCCTCCTTCACAAGACTCTTTTCCAAGCCATTATTCACCTCCAAGCTTGACCTATAGGGGTTTCACTCATCATCACTTCACTTTCCACCTCAATNCCCCTTGTGGTGACTTATCATCACTAAATGAGAGACCCTTGCCACTTATTTATACTTTCATGTAGCTTCCTCAAGGGGTTACCTTCCAACCATCTTAACCCACTTCTAACCACTTGTCCACTTAGTAATTACTCTATTAACTTTATTATTTAAATAATTTCTTTTGTATCCACTTTGACTTGTAGTACACTCATCACTTCACTTTATTATTTAAATTACCTTCTAACCATCTTAACCCACTTTCCTTATTTTAGGGCTAACCCACTTCTATCCACTTGTCCACTTAGTAATTTCTCCATTAACTTTATTATTTAAATAATTTCTTTTGTATCCAATTTGACTTATAGTAGACTCATCACTTCACTTTATTATTTAAATAATTTATTCTTTGCAACCACTTTGACTACTTTGACCTTTTGGGGCTTCTAGATGACTCATGAGGGTTCTCCAATTTCACATGGCCATAACTCTCTAACCATGAGGAGTTATGTGATGTTCCACATACCACCGTAAATGGAATGAAATGTACTATCCATCTAGAATAATATTACCTACAAATATATCAAAAATCATACCATTATCCATCAAACAAACTTGGGTCCATTAACCAAACCATTGTGCTACCAGAATTCACCACCAGACTTTCTTCAAGGGTTGACATCAATGACAACCAACCCAAATAATCAACAATATCCCCCTTTGGAATTGATGGAAACAATATGATGCAATACTGAAGTCATATCACTCATGCTCCCCCTGTGACCATCACTCCCCCTGGAACCATGCCTTTGTGCTCTTTCTCCAAGAATTTACCTTTGCATCTGATAAATCTCTCCTCCTTTGTCATCAATGGAAAATGTATCTTTCCATTCAGGGCTGCTCCCCCTAACTGAACTGTCCTTGGGGACACTACCCCTCACTGAACTCTTCCTGAAATTGATCCCCCAACTTGAACTATCCTCTTTATGGTGCTTCCTTGTGTAAATCTAAGACATATAAGATAAACATTCAAAAGCATTCATTTTGGAGTAGAAATTACTCCGAGTCTTTAGTGAAAATACTCAAAAGGTTCCCTTGGTAGCGGTTTTGTAAAGATGTATGCCACTTGTTCTTTTGTGCCCGCATATTCAACTCTGATGTTCTTCTCTGCAACCTGTTCTCGCAGAAAGTGATACTTTATTGGAATGTGCTTCATCTTGGAGTGCATCATCGGGTTCTTTGAGATACTGATGGCGCTTTTATTATCACAATAGATTGGAATGGGCTCATCATACTCAACCTGTATATATGTCAAAGTTTGTTTCATCCATAGAACCTGGGTACAACATCCTGCTGCTGCAAATATGCTTTTCTTCGACTGTAGATAAAGATACTAATGATTGTTTCTTTCTTAGCCAAGATATTAAACACTCACCCAAGTAGAACGCTGCTCCACTAGTGCTTCGTCGGTCATCAATGCAACCTGCCCAATCTGCATCTGTGTAGGCAATAAGTGATAGATCCTTTCCTTTTGGATACCATGATCTAAAATCTTCTGTTCCTTTAAGATATCTGAAAATCCTCTTTACTGCTAAGACATGTGATTCCTTTGGTGTTGCTTGAAATCATGCCACCTATCCAGCTGCTTACATTACATCTGGTCTAGATGTTGTCACATATAGTAAGCTACCAATCATTGACCTGTATTTCCTCTGGTCTATAGACTTTGAATCATTATTTTTTCTCAACTTGCAATTGGTTTGCAATATTCCATTTGGAACCTCTTTAGCATTTCTATGATATACTTAGTTTGAGAAATAAAAATTCCTCGATTGCTTTGACGTATCTGAAGACCCAGAAAGAAGGATAGTTCTTCGAGTAATGACATTTCAAATTCATTCTGCATATCCTTTGCAAATTTCTGGCTTAACTTGTCATCAATACTTCCAAAAATAATAGCATCAACATAAACTTCAATTAATAAAGTACAATCTTGAGTTACCTTGATGTAGAGGTTTTTGTCTACACTTCCTTTTCTGAACCCAGCTTGCTGTAGATATTTATCCAGTCTAGAGTACCATGCTCTAGGAGTTTGTTTTAGACCATACAAGGCTTTCTTCAATTTACACACATAATTTGTGTTCTCTGACAACTGAAATCCTTCCGGTTGTTCAATGTAGACTCCTTCTTCAAGTTCCTCGTTCATAAAAGTTGATTTCACGTCCATCTGATACAATTTAATATTCTTGGAGCATGCATAAGCTAAGAGAAATCAAATTGCTTCCATTATGGAAACTGGAGCAAATGTCTCTTCAAAGTCGATTCCTTCAACTTATGCATATCCTTTACATACCAATCTAGATTTGTTCCTTGTAACATGTCCATCTTCATTCAATTTATTTATGAAAACCCACTTTGTGCCAATCACATTCTTATTTTTTGGTCTTGGAACCAATTCCCAAGTGTCATTGTTGTTTCTTAGCATTACTATGTTTGAATGTGAACTGCTGTATGCATTGCATGTGTCCAAAAAATATCTATCAATTTGGAATCCATTAGCATTGTTCGAGCCATTTCCTGTGTAATTATCATCCATTATGATAATGTTCCTTTGCCTCTGAACCAATCTATGAATCGATGCTCTCGTCCACTGTCATATATATGTCCAAACCTGCTAAGCGTTCTTATGAATCCATCTCTTTCCATACTGTCCAAGACTCTACTGCACAACTGTCCATAATTTTGACTCATATGTCATTGTACTATCATGAAGTACTACTACATCCGATTAATCTATCATATTGTACTTCTGCTAACTGAATGCACTGAATCTATCTGTTCAAATTCTACAAGTTGCTCGAAGGATGGTTCTCTGGCCTGTCTCAACTACTGCATAGACTCCCCCTGTCTATTATTCATATTATCTGGGAGTCTCTAAGACAGATGGCTCAGAACAATTCCTGCTCTAAAGTGTATTCATCATCATCTTCATTAGTAGATTCATCATCTCTTTGAGCTCTGACTTATTTCTTTCTGTTTGTGGATTCATCTTTCACTACAGTGCTTGAAAGTACAATCTCTTGAACCTATTCCTTATTTAGATGTCCTTCTTTTCTTTCAGTTATTTTCTAAACATTTTTGTATCTGATGTCTTTCTATGTAGAATTTTCTTCATCTCGCTTTATTGCCAATCTTGAGATCTCTAGGACTTGGTCTTTGTTCACCTATTCTTCGTGTTTTCTTATCCATACTTTATTATATATGATATCATTGTTCTCTTTCATGGAAGTATAAATCATGCTTCTACAATCACTAGCTATGTGTCCATAATTATTACATTTGTAACATTCAATGTTACGTGGGGCCACATATGCACTTAGTGCTTGAACATGTATCTTATAATCCCTGCAATCTGCAACCTTATGTCCAAAATTAGTACAATAAAAACAATGACCATAAAAGAAATTTGCATACTTGGGAGTGAATGATCTTCTTTGTGGTGTAGTCCTTCTAAATTTTTTCCTTGACTGATCATGATCATGATTGAAGCTTCTTTGTGGCTTGAACATGGATGGTCTTCTTGAAGATGTATCTTCATTAGTTTTCTTAGATTCTAGTTGACCATGATTCCTTCCTTTAAGTACTTCTACATAACTCTTTCTATTTTCTTCATTCTTCTTTTCGAGCAACCTAGAGTGCTTCTCTTCATTCTCTATAACTGATGTGGATGTTTTTGTCTCTTTAACGTTCTTGTCGAGCTTGACAATTTTACTTCTCAACGTGACAACTTCTTATTCAAGATTCTCAACCTCTTCTTCTTTCTTCATTATCTGAGACTTCATGACTTCTTCTGTTCTTTTCGCTTCTTCAAGCTAAATATTTAATGTGATTACTTCTTCTTCAAGTCCTTTCTGTTCTTGACCAAACTCTGCCTCAAGCTGGTTTAGATCGTTAGTTCTTTCCTTAATATGATATGTCAATATCTTCCCTCTCATTTCTGCTTCTTCCTTCTGTGTAGCTATGTCGGCTTCCAAATACTGCTTTTGATATTCAAGATTTTCTTCGATCTTTCTGGCTTCTTCTAGATGAGTTCTTAAGTTCTCGATGACATATTTGGGCTTCTTAAAAAATGTGAACACTTTCCTTTTGTTTCATCAATTCTTTCTCGAGTGACTTGTTTTCTTCTCTTAATTCATTTAAAACAATAATCAATTCTACTTCATAATTGTCTTCCTTTTCAATTAGTTTTTTTGTCTCATTTCCTTCATGGCATTATATTTCAAGATGTTCACGTTTTTCACAGTTAAAGCAAAACAACATACCTCTGGTGATTATGTACTCTTTATCTTCTGAATCTATTTGACACGGCGAACACGATTCTTCTTGATCTGTATCTGCATCTTCTTTGGCATTTTCTGAATCTGCGATGGGTGAAGAATATATGTCATGTAACTTATCCCAAAGTTCTTTGGCTGATGAACATTTACCAACCTTTTCTCTTACCGGATTAGGTAATCCTTCCCAGATGAAATCCATTGCTATTTTGTTATTCTTCTTCAATTCCTTCTTGGTTGTAGTCTTTTCCATTTTTGAACTATCATATCCTGTAACAACTGGTAGCCAAATATAATACCCCCGTGTCTATAAAAATACTTTCGTCCTTCCAATCCATAACTCATACTTTAAACCATTCTGACCATTAAACATTGGTACTCCATCATCAGAATAATCCATAATCTCCTTCCAGTGGTTAAACTGTTTCCTGAAGGAACCCGCTCTGATACCAATTGTTGGATTACTGAGAGGGGGGGTGAATCAATAATAGAGCAATTTAATTCTTTTTAATTATAAAATGCAAGTGTTAAATCAATGTATCATTATCATCCAATAGTTGATGAGTAAATAAACAATGAACAAATGAGCACTCATACGCATACACAATACACCAATGTTTTTATGTAGAAACCCAAAGTGGGAGAAAGCCATGAAATGATTTTTCTTATATGTCTTTAAGAATTACATTCATTGGAAGCACCAACTTCCTTTGTTTTCCAGTTGCAACTAGAAGGAGGCTCCAACCCCCTAGTTTCTCATGGGGTTGGAGCCTCCTTCAAGTTGCAGTTGGAAAAAAAAGGAAGTTGGTGCTTGTTGGACCGCATAAATACACCTTTTATTCCTTGATCATACAACATTTATCACCTCATTCTTATCTTATCCTTCCATAAAACTATTAATCTCCACCACTTTCATAATACATATGGGTTTATATCTCCATTTTCCAAATTATTTATTTTTAAGAGAATTTGTGATTAAATACTAGAAAATTAACATGTTTTCATTATATCTCAAAGTTGGATGAGTTTTGTGATGACTCCAGGCATATTTGAAGATTTTCACAAAGTCAAAAATCACCAACTAGCTTCAAATTCGAATTTCATCTTCAAGCTTTGATTTGGAGATAATCATTCAAGCTAACTTCAAGGAGAAGATCATGGATAGAATATCTTATCTAAGATATTTGTGGAGGATTTGAAGGGATAAGTTGAGAGAAAAGTGGATATGTAATTATGAGTTTGTTATCTTTATTCATGTATAAATAAGAGGGTTCTCTCCTCATTTGGGAGGAAGCCTCTCTCTAGAATAGAGAATAGAAGAATAGAGTGATTGAGCTTTGATTCATAGTCTTGTAGTTTTGAGATAGTGATTTTCATTATTTGTCATGTATTGGATTATTTTAATGCAAGATTTTACTTTCTCATAGTGGTTTGTCGTTTACCTTTTTGTCGTATGTTGTTATAGATGTTTTTAAAATACTCTCATTAGATTTAATTTACGCACTTTCATGTTTTCATAGATTAATTCTAGATTTCATGCTTTCGTAGTTAGATTAAGTTTTTGCTTTCATAGTTAGATTATGTCTCATTTGATTTCGTAGATTCAGTTTTAGTCTCAAGTTTATGTAGCATTAGGATAGTTTCTACATATTTTGTGCTTTCTTAGATTTAGATTCAACGACAGTAGTTTAATATGTTTCTTTTCAATCATTAGCATAGATTAGAAATCCTCTTACCCTGCATATACTTTGCGTACATCTCATTAGATTACGACTCCGGATTGATAATTTATGTCACAATTACTATCATATAATTCGCTCGACAGTGCTTACAATGAATGTAATTCTTAAAGACATATAAGAAAAAACATTCTGTGGTTTTCTCCCACTTTGGGTTTCCATGTAAAAACAATGGTGTACTATGTATGTGTATGATTGCTCATTTGTTCATCGTTTATTTACTCAACAACTATTGTATGATAATGCTACATTGATTTAACACTTGAATTTTAAGGTTAAAAAGGATTAAATTGATCTATTATTGATTCACCCCCCCTCTCAGTAATGCAACCGAACCTGTGTGAGGAGTATAACAATCATTCCTCCCAACCACTCAAGCTAAACCCAATTGAAATTAGTAATTAATTTATAGTTAATTAAAAAATACTTCTTTTCTATTTCATGCACATCTAGAATGCTTTTATCTTCAAATGATTTTAAATGAACTATTTCATTTCTCTTAGTTATGAAATGTACTAATCTATATGCTCTATAAATCAATCAACCATGCATTTTAACTTTTCACATAAATTGGTTAAAATGCACATGCTAAATCAAACATCTTCTTATATGCTTAATAAAATCTCTTTCATTGTATACTCAACAATTTATAATCAATACCAATGGTGTCTTTCAAGAGTTACTTTTTAGTAAGCACTAAGGGTGCCATGCTCACGCACGTCCTTCAAGCATCCAACTTTCTTGGTGGGGGAAATGGCACAACTGTTGAGACCCTGTTAACTTAACCTTTTTTTCCCTTGTTGAGAGACTAATGGTCATTGAATAATAATGATGCATCTTTATTGTGCACAACTCAACTAAACCTCATGAGTGGTTGAGTCCACAACTTACCCTCACGACAACATGCAACCTCTAAGTAAAAACATCACAAGATTTTCAACTTAGGCCATGGAAAAGGAGTGTTAGTAGGAGGAAACATGAATGTTTTTCCTCCTCTCCTGGTGTTACCCTATACACTTCCATACAACCACATTTATCCATTTGTGGACTTATCAACAAGCATATTCCCTATGCCTACACACACTTAATTTAACGCATCAAATTGTTCCATAATCACAAATTAAATCATATCATAAGTCACATAACATATCCTAACTCAATCCAGGGTCCATATAATGTTGACGTAATCCCATGTCAATGTATACCTATGAATTCCTTGTCACACCAGGAAAACCATCAATAGCAACTGAAAACAATTGCACCTCAAATATATTCATTTCATGTATCATAACCATTTAAATTTGTTAGGCATGCAATTCTTGGGATTACATTATCTATGTAAATATGAAGAGTCGTAGGTGATAAGAAGACTCACACAGAAGGTGAATGTCAATTGTCACTCATAAATGTATTTATAGACATGTATGATAATGCAATAAAGAAGTGTCTGGAGTTAAGTTTTTTTCCATTTCTGGCCTAACAGTGGTATCAGAGCGTGGTCTAACTCCGCGAATCTCTGCCTTGGGCATTTAATTTCCATAGAAAGAAATGTCTCTTAGTCCTTGCATTCTATCTCCCCACCTGCCATCCCATATACACCCACCTCCATTGTTCACACCTGCAAACATTAGTTAACCCATCAACTGCTCATGTAAAACTCTAATTCTCACGTTCCGTTTATCGTTCGCTCATATTGCCGTCAACAAAAACCACGATTTATGGTGATTTAGACACCTCAAATCCTTGGCACCAACTGCATTCCTCACATGAAGGCCCCATTCCTCACCTCACACATAGTGATACATGTGTTAGAGGGAGACCCTAGCTAGTTTTCTCATGCTCATGCTCTCAAGTCTGCACGTGTATTCTTGAGCTCTCCTCATGCCCTCGACTGTTTCCCCTCATCATTCGTTCTATTATCATTAACCTGTGCACTTGACAATCCTCAAGGGATCAAACACTCATACATATCGATATGACTCGTAATGGGATGTGGGTTCATGTCTCATCAGGCGTGCCATCGAAAGTTTAGAGTGGTGTGGTTTTGGGATGCTCCAAATGTTGTTCAACACTTGAGCTATATCGAGGTTAAGATGAGGAGTTGTGGTATCATATATTGTAGCCCATGGTTTTAGGTGAATGTGTCCTTTGCATAAACATGCAACTTTTCAGTTCTGAAAGAGTAAGTGCCAATATCAAGCATACTCGATGAGGGAGAGTGTTCAAATCCCGAAAGCTGTTAAATTGAGACTTTGGAAGTAATAGATATTCTGATTGATTTTGTAGAGTTGGATTTTGCAGTGTTATATTTTCTCTTTTTTATCCAGAAACAAGCAATAGTCATTTTTAAAATGAGGTATATCTTTCTTGAGGATACCTTTCGATCTTGTAAATCTATCATGGATATTGTTTTCCTTTTACCTTTATGATTTTCATGTTGACGAGTGGACCATATTAATATCCACTCCATTGCACTTTATTCCTCCAAGAAAATAGTTTTGTGAATATCTTATAAAATTATAATGAGAGTACCCTTGATCTTATGTTCATTGTAAGCAAAGCTCTTGATCTTGTTGTTGTTATGTGAGCTGGAAGGTGACATCCGTTTGAAGCAAATTCACAACTACTATGGTAAGAAATGAAAGGATTCAGAAAGAAGAGGCTCAGAGGTAGGGGGTTGGCATAATTCCCGTAAAAAAATTGATCTTCGTTGTACCCGTTGCAAAATGAATGGATCACATCAAGCTACTAATTGCAGAGTTCCATGGGAGAAGATCAAAGAAGACATACATAATCATAAAGAGGACATAGGTAAAACTTCAGAACTAGTGAAAGGTAAGGAACCTACTCATTACGTTGTTGCCCATTGCAATGTAGGAGTAACCAAAGATTTGTTTAATGCTTCACTTGATTCTTGGGGAGATGCATGGCTTCTTAACACAGGTGCAACCTCCCATGTGAAATTTCAAAGAGACTTTTTTAAAGACTTCAATGACAATGTAGATGGCGTAGTTTATTTTGTAGATAGATCAAATCTTAAACCTTTGAGAATGGGAACTATCAATCTTAAGTTGCCCAAACTCCCAAATTTTCTTTCGTATATTGTACTTTATCTTCCTAAGCTCCAAAGGAACTTGTTGTCCCTTGTGCACATCATACATCCAGACCACTCTATTCATATGTTCGGTGGAAAAGTTGAAATACAAAAAGATTCTAACAACATGGTTGTCATGACCGGAATGGAAGATGGAAGACTACTGAAGCTGAAAGAGACATATGCCCATACACAAAATGTTGCATACCTCTCTCATTGGGACACATGTATAATTCCATCTAGTCTTTTGTGGTATGCTAGATTCGACCATATTAATTATGACAGTCTCCATTTGTTGAGAAAGAACAATATTTCTAGTTTGCCTACTATTCCTAGGAAATTGAAGCAATGTGATGCTTGTATCCTTGGAAAGCATAACAAACAACCATTTCATGATTCTACTTCTAGAGCATGTAGAAAACTTGAATTGATTCATTCTAATTTGTGTGGCCCTATGCTTGTTCCTTCTGCAAATGCAAATAGATATATCATGACTTTTATTGATGTTTACACTAGGATGTGTTGGGTGTACTTGCCGAAAGATAAATCAGAAGCTTTTGAAAATTTAAAAAAAATTCATGTATGGATTCAAAATGAAGCCGAGTCTCATATTGGCTCTCTTTGCACTAATAATGGAAGATAATATACATCTAATCAATTTTAAAGCTACCTTTTCCAACATGGGCTCAAAAATTAAACCATAGTTCCATACAATACCCAATAGAACGGTGTGGTTGAATGAATGAACATGACACTCCTAAATATGGTTCGTTCCATGACGTTTTTCAAGAATGTTAAATTAATGTTTTGGGATGATGCAATTCTATGTGTAGTTTAAGTTAAAAACAGGTGTCCATCTTATGCTCTTAAAAAACAAAACTCCATATGAAATGTGGTATGGTTGCATTTCTTCAGTGAGGCATCTCAAGGTCTTTGGTTCCACCTGTTATGCCTTGATTTCCAAGGAGCAAAGAATCAAGCTTGATGTAAGGAGTTGAAAGTGAATCTTCTTGGGGTACTCAAATACCACCAAGGGGTATCGTCTTTACAATGAGACAAACAAGAAATTCATCCTTTCCAGAGATGCAATATTTCTTGAATCCTCCAAGAAAGATGAAATTGTTGACATGCAACTTGATCATCTGGACAAATTCACTCATGTAAATACATATCATGAATTTGATGATGAGATTCCACATCTTTAAGGGGGGATCCCTATCTTGGGCCAATCTATGGAATCTTCTTTTGAAGCATCATCTTCCCCACATGAAGAAGTTCTCGTCACTTCATCAGAACCTTGAGTTCATTTGGATGATGTCATCAAGAGGATTGAAAATATGAGGGTTGATGAGAACTCAACACCATCTCAATTAGCCGAGCAACCTAGACCATCTCATAAACATCCACCAAAATGGCTCACAAAAACACTTGAAAGTGCCCATCCTGACGAGGTCGGAAAGACAGGAACCAAAATGTCCTCAAGACAAGATGGAGGTAATGGAGATAATTCAAACTCAGGCGATGTAGATGACATGGATGTTTCATATGATTGTGATTTGAATTTATCTACTAACCTTGAACTGACTTCCTTTGAAGAAGCCACTTCTCCTGATGAATGGAAAGAATCCATGCAGAAGGAATATGATGTTCTCATCAAGAATGGGACATGGAAGTTGGTGGATCCTCCATTTGGAAACAAACCAATGGACTTCCAGTGGGTATTCAAGAACAAGTACAAATTAGATGGCTCACTTGACAAGCATAAAGAAAGGCTCGTGGAAAAAGAATTTTCATAGAAATGAAATGTTGATTATGAGGAGACTTTTTCCCCCATAGAAAAATGGGCTACCGTCCATACTCTATTTTCCATGGCAACACAAAATGGGCTACCGTCCATACTCTATTTTCCATGGCAACACAAAATGGGTGGAAAATTCATCAAATGGATGTGAAGACTACTTTATTGAATGGAGACTTGAAAGAGAATGTTTTCATGTCTCAACCAGAAGGATTTGTTGTGAAGGGAAAAGAACATAAGGTATGCAATCTCATCAAATCCTTATATGGTTTGAAACAAGCACTGTGAGTATGGTATGATAAGTTTACTAAGCATATTTTGAAATTGAATTTTGAGCATTTCAATCTTGACGATGCAACTTTGTTTGTCAAGAAAGTTGGCAAAATTGTTGTATATCTTGTAGTATATGTAGATGATTCGTTGATAACAGGGAGAAATGAAAGCTACATTGCATCCATAAAGAAAGAGTTGAAGAAATGATTCGAGATGACATATTTGGGATATCTTCACTACTATTTGGTCTTTAAGGTGATTCAAAATCCAAGGTACAGATTTATCTCCTAGAAGAAGTACATCGGAGAACTATTAAACAAGTTTGGCATGGTTGAGTGCAACCCTATTTCTACTCCAATGGAATAAAATTTGAAAATCAGATCAAAATAAGGGAATGAATTTGAGGATGAAACCAAGTATAGAGAGATTATGGGAAGTCTTATCTATCTTACTACCACCAAACCAAACATTCCATTTGTTGTTGGGATTCTTTCCAGGTTCATGCAAAATCCTTGTGAAGGACATTGGTATACTACAAAAAAAGTTCTAAAATACTTGAAAGGAACTCAATATTTTGGACTCGGGTATTGTAAGGTGGATGACTCCAACCTGATTGGATATTCAGATTTAGACTTTGTTGGGGATAAGGAAAATGGAGTGTCAACTTCAGGCTATCTCATGAGTCTTGGATCAACAAATTTCTCCTCAAGATCATGCAAATAGTCAGTTCCAACAAATTCCACAACAGAGCCAGAATATGTGGCATCTGCAGAAATGACGAAGGAGATTGTGTGGCTCAGGAAAATGATTAAAGATTTGTAGGAGAAACAAGTGAATTCTACTTCTCTTTTAGTTGAAAATACTTCTGCAATCAAGTTGGCCAAGAATCCCAGATTCCATGATTGAACTAAGCACATTAACATAAAGTATCACTTGATTCAATATCATGTAGAGGCCAAGACTAATCACTTGATGAATTGTTCCACAAATGAGCAAATTGTAGACATCTTCACCAAAGCACTTGGAAGTGAAAATTTTGAAAAGTTTAGAATGATGCTTGGACTTACACACACCCCTTCGGATTAAGGGGGGGAATGTTGGTAACGTAAGCCTTGGGATTGTGTTATCTATGTAAATATGATTGTAAATATGGAGAGTCGTAGGTGATAGGAAGAGTCACATGGAAGGTGCATTTCGACTGTCACTCATAAATGTATTTATAAACATGTATGATAATGCAATAGACAAGCATGCAAAGTTATGTTTTCTGCCATTCCTGGACTGACAAAAATGTTAATAGCAATTATGTCATATTAATGTACATTTTATCCATCCATGTTTCACATAACCATTTCAATGAAATTTCATTCAAAGTTACCATTATGTCAATTAAAATAAATCAATAATAATCAAGGAGTCCAAGTTTCATCATAACACAAGTTAATAAACCAATCCATTTTGTAAACAAAATGCCTTCAAATAATAATGTCCAATTTGTCAAATAAGTCAAAACAAATGGGGCACTACATGGTATTAGCCTAGAATGCAATAAGATGTAGCTCATTTTATTAGAGGATGCATACTTTGATGTATTGACAAACCTAGTAATAGAAAGCAAGGTTTATACCAACCCCCACATGTGTACCTACTAGACCCTGGGAGAGCATCTCCATGAATTTTGTGGGTGGTTTTGTAAGAACAAGAAAGTTACATGACTATATGTTTGTGGTAGTTGACATGTTTAGCAAGAAGTTATTTCTCATGTCTTGTAAAAATACCATCAAGGGACAAGATGCAACAAACATGTTTTTTGAAAAGGTCTAGGTGCACTTTGGGATACTGAGGAACATCACCTTGGATAGAGATGTGATATTTCTTAATGCACTTTGAACTACAGTTTCAGAGAAGACAAACACTTTGTTGAAAATATCCACACCTTTCCATCCACAAACATATGGGTAGAAAAAAGTAGTAAACAAGACATTGGTTTAGCTTTTGAGTGGTTACAATAAAAAAACATCCAAGGAATTGGGATGGAAATTTCATTTATAATCAACACTCTTATAATAGAGTAGTTTGTACTTCTACCAGTGAGTCCCCTTTTGAAACTTGCTTTGGGTATTTAGTACCTTTATCGTTAGATGTTGTATATGGACAACTAGGAGGAGTGAGGGAATACACCATAAGAGAAGCATTGAAGGATGAAAGATTTGTGTATGAGATAAAGAAGATCCATTTGCAAGTACATAAGACATTGAAAAAGTCACAGGAAAAGTACAAGGCCTGACATGATCATCACATAATTGAGAAAACATTCAAGGTGGGAAATAGAGTTTGGGTGTGTCTAAATAAAGATAGGGTACAAGGTCCTGGTAAGAAGATCAAGGCTTTGTTGTATGGTCCTTTTTAAGTTTTGAATAAGGTGGTTGATAATGCCTCTATACTCACTTTACCCCGATATATGCACATTTCCTATAAATATAACTATTGGGTGGAGTCCCCTAGTGAGAAAAAGAAAAGAATGATAATCGACTAAATCTGCATATGTTCTCATAAGTTAATATTGTCATTCAATTTTACTTCAGATTGGTTGAGGCATCTCACTGCATCCATGATCATAATATGCTTTATATATATGGTGGTTGGAAGAAACATAAAGTCTTGCCATGTTTTTCTTTCATCAAGTTACAATGGTCGTAAATGAAATTTACATATGCTAATGGTTATGGTTTTTATGGTTGTGTTTTTTAAAAGATTGGTGGTATGTAACAAATATTTCTCATGGCATATATAAAGTTTTTGCAAAGTTATAAGTATGTCTCTTCACTTGAAAAGGTGGTTCGATTATATTACAACATTCAACGTGCAATAATATTCAAATTACATGACAAAACTTTGCATACTATATGATAGTATCGAGCTCGTATATACAACACTTAGTTATTTTGGAGGGGTGATGACTATGGTTATATTAGCAAATCTTTTACGTCGCACGATGCATATGGTATATTGGAAAGTTGGTTGTACTGTTTAATTGACATTGTTTCAACAACAATTGAATTTTGGTTTAATATGATAGAACTTGGTCGTAAAGTTCTGAGCCGTCAACGTCTGGGCATTTAAGCCAACTAACATGGTGTGTGGCCCCTTGCCTGAGAGGCTTGTTGCAATTTCTCATTGTGTTGGTTGTATTGGGAATTTGTGTTGAGTTGGAAAAGGTTTTACTGCTCGATAGTAATGGAAATGTAGTGGTGATTAACGTGCATTCAATACACCACTACGCAGGTTTTGTCACCTGGATTTCACTTGGGTATTGGCATTGTTCATCCAAGTCTTTGGTTTTCTCTGTTGTGGTAATGAATTGGTTTCACAGAACTGAAACCCTGGTAGTTTTTGGGAATATATTCCCTTCAATCTTGGTCTATAAGGCACCATTTTTGCAAAGCTATGAGGTTTCAACTCGTTTTACATCTAGTACTGAACAATTTGTTGTAAAATGGTTGTTGATAGATCTGGTTTGGCATTACTACTGCATGCATGTTATTTTTTCACCTCTTATAATTTTATTGTAAAAAAATAGAAGGGTTATGAGCTGCACCCATTTCGTTCATCCTCCCACTTTCCATTTTTATTTTTGTCAAAAAATATTTTGGTTACAATCTCTGTTTAGATTTTAGATTCAAACTTGAAACCTCTGAAGCATGCTAATAAATACCAACCATCCTCACATAGCACTGGCATTTTTTTTATTTTTTATTTTAAATACATTGTGATATGGCTTGATCTTAACAACCATTGCACCATAAATGTTTTGAGTTTCAAATTCTTTGATTATATAACGCCCTTCTCTTTCCCACAGAAGAGAAAATGGTTGTACCATACCTTTCTTTTGCTCCTAGGTATTAATGAGGTTTTAGTTTGAACTATAACTTGGTATTTGAAGTTCATAAACATACTGGATAAATATTTAAAAGGTCATTTTGAAGGCTAGCCTGAGTTGCTTGCATGTGGTTGATGCCATGATACCCTGTCTCATTTCCTAGCCTACGGGTTCATATGTTTCGAACCTAGTTTGAATCTTAAAGAAATTTTTTAAAAGAAAAAGGGCTTGAATGATGAACCAATCCTCTCTACAACATATTTCAAAGTCATTGGTTTTCACGGTTAGTGGATGTATCCTAGTTGTTAGTTTCAAAACCCTTACCAAACAAATAAAAGATTCGAACCCTAAATCTCATACATGTTATATGCTTGACATTGGTTTGCTTTGACATACCCATGGTTATTAAGGGTTTTGAATGTGGTTTTAATTTAGAAAATAAAAATGATATGATTGTTCTGCTTCATTATTTTGATGGTTGATATGAAATATTGTGGGAGTGATTTTGAAAAGGAAATTAGATATTTCTTTCAGTTATATATATTCCTGTGAGTGCATGACCAAGTTATAAGATGATCACATTTGATGATTCTTGTTTGATAAAAGGGTGATGAAAAACAAAAAGGATAATTATATAGACTCCATTTCCCTTCATCAATTTCATTTTTCACAAGTATTCCTCAAATCCCATTCATTAATTTCTTGTTCTCCTCAATTCCTTGTCTAGATAATATAAAAGTGAAGAATTTTGTTATATCAATTATGGATGATTGATTTTAAGCTTGGGAACTTTTCTATAATGTTTGACTAGAACAAAAGCAATCAAAATATGATAATGACAACATGTTGAAGTTATGAAAATGGAATGCAATTATTATATAAGTTCAATTTCCTTCATCATTCTAACTTTTCATAAATTGTTCCCTAATTTACCTGTCATTTATTTCCCTTCACCATTTTTGGTCCTACTTATATAATAAGAAGAGAATTATTTTTGATATGGTCAACATGGAAAAGAACAAAGTAAGACATAATTTTTTTTTATTAACTGGGAGAGATTTGTTATGGATTTTGAATGAAAGATGGGCAGACTTCTTTGATAATGATCAAGCATTTATAGATTGCATAATTGTATATTGGATGCAGTTGATGAATATTATACTTTGTCCCTGTTTCAATTTATCCCTTTTCATTTCCCATTTATGTTTTATGGTTGTGTCAGGTCAAATTTAGTCTAATCATTTAGATAAATTGTACTAGGTGTTTTATTTTATTGTTGCTTTATACTTATGGTAATTGGATTATCATGGTTATATATGATCTTTTTCAGTATAGGCAACTATGGTGGAAGAAATAGAGGCAAAGGAAAATAGATTTCTGACCTCCTCCTTCACCTGAAAGACCACCTTTGCATCCTCACCCTAGCATTTCTACCTTACCAATGCAACCACATGTATCCTTGCCACCAAAATCTCCAGTCAATGATGGTTGGAATGATGTTGTACATCCTCCCCAAACTCATTTTGATGGATGGCCCACAATGTATTTGCATTACCTCCTCCTCCTCTTAAGCAACCAACTCAACACATTGCATCAATGACATCACATGCTCATTCAACTTAGCCCCTAAAAATATTTAAGTCCATTGAACAAGAACCTGAACCTAGTAAATAAAAAGAATTGGCCAATGTTGGATTATTGAGAGGGGGGGTGAATCAATAATGAGCAATTTATACACTTTTAACCACATTTTATATTCCTTTAACATATTACACAATGTTCATCAGTTCATCATTAATATGTTATTGCATCATATAACATTAACATCCATCAGTGCATAATAAACAATAATAGACACATCCACACAATGGAAAGTTAATGAGTATTTTGCGTGGAAACCCAATGCGGGAGAAAACCACAGAATGCTTTTCTTATATGTCTTTAAGAATTACTTTCAAGGAAGCTCCAACCAGAAGGAGGCTCCAACCAGAAGGTGGCTACAACCACCCAATTCTCTGGCTCCAACCAAAAGGAGGCTCCAACACCCTAATTCTCAGGCTCCAACTTGAAGAAAGCTCCAATTCCCTAGTTCTCTGGCTCCAACCGGAAGGTGGCTCAAACCTCCTATCCTTGCCCCGTCCTACCACCCTGAAATATAAATACCAAATATAGAAAACTTGTCAATGTCACTGAATCAAATGTTGTGACTGTCAACCTGTACCAACAACTTGTACCAAACAACCTATACCAACAACTTGTACCATCAACCCGTTCCAATAACCTTAACACACATCATTAAAAGATTTCATCCTCCCTTGGATTTTCGACCTTCTTTACTTCACCTTCCCTCTGAAATTCACCTCAGATCTCCTTGGTTACCTCAATCACTTATAGATATTCAATATGCTCAATAGGTGCTAGTGGGAGTCTCTTGACATCTTATTTACACTTCCCAAGTAACTTCCTTTAGGGACAACTTTTAATCATTTTACCCCTTCTCCTCAATCTAGGGCTAACCCACTTTTTTGTTGCAACAAACTTTTCCTTAATTAATTAAATCATAAATACTTTGTTGCAACTACTTTAACCATAATTAATTAAATCATAAATACTTTGTTGCAACTGCATTAACCATAATTAATTAATTTCTTGTTCAACCACTTTGACTATTCAACCTTCTTGTTACAACTACTTTACCCATAATTAATTTCTTGTTGCAACCACTTTGACTAGCAAACTTTTTGTTACAACTACTTTACCCATAATTAATTTCTTGTTATAACCACTTTATTATTTAATTAATTTCTCCTTGAAACCACTTTGAGTAGGAATCTTCTTGATGACTTTCTCGGAGCTTGCAGAATAATTGACTTCGTGTTGACCTTCTTAGATGCTTCTAGAATACTCTAAAGGGTTCTCCGACTTCTCAAGGTCATATCTCACTAACCGTGAGGAACCACGTAGCATACCGCATATCACCAGAAACAACATGATGTGTACTATCCATCTATAATAGTCTCACATGAAAAATCATTGTTCTTCATGTCTTAATTCCTCAAACAAACTCGGGTTCCATAACCACACCTTTAGGGATACTAGAATTTGCTACGGTTCTTCTCCAAGGGTTGACTTCAATCTCTAAGGGTTGACAACAATCTAGAAGATCACTCTCCAAGGGTTGACATCAATGAAAACCATCTATTTAAACCAACTTTCCATCAATCTAAACCAAATTTCTAACAATCTCCCCCTTTGGCATTGATGGAAACACCAACATTGATGATAACACTTAGTCATGACAACAATCATGCTCATACTCCTGATCAATGTTTCTATATCTCCCCATTTGACATCAATGGCGAATGGTATCTCTCCTTAAGGCTGCTCCACTTTACTGAACTCTCCTTGGGGCTGCTCCCCTTGTCTACACTGTCCTTTGAGTTGTGTAACATCCCGCTCTGGCGCACTGAGACTACTTAGTATTTGAGGACACTTGCTCGCAAGTGATCTGGACCCTTTTGATGTTAGACCTTATGTATATGATTATGATGTGATTGACAGATGATATGATGTGTTACCATTCATGTAGACAGGTGCT